>JASFAT010004036.1:0-166474 GCA_031353405.1 Baronia brevicornis | reverse complement strand
TTGCGTTTGGGACGAATCTTCCTCCAATAGTACTTCTAATTCCATGTCTTCGTACACTTTCGGCCTTCCACTGCGTTCTTTGTCTTTAACGTCAAACTCACCGTTCTTAAACTTTTGAAACCATTCCTGACAACTTCTCTCACTTAAAGCAGCTTCACCATATGCTTCTAGAAGCAATCGATGCGCCTCAGCTGCAGATTTTTTCACATTAAAGAAGTAAATCAAAAGTTCCCGCAAATGATGCTTATTCGGAATAAAACTTGACATTTTTGCACGAAAAAAATTACGTGATGCTGATACGGAATCACTAGTACTTTAAGGTTATGGTGTTGCCAGATGACTAAACTTGGGATATTACGTTTTACATCTGACAATTTCTCCATAACCTTCTGGTGGGGCCATCTTTTGACAAACCGCGGAAACTTATTTGTACACCTAATATTTTTTATTCATAATATCACCATATTTGAAAACATTCGGCATGCCATTTATCATGTCTCGAATTTATATTACAGCCCATATATGTCACATACTTGCTTGTCTAAGGCGAATTTGTCGGACACATTTGCAATGGAAAAAATCCCATGACGCAACGGATTTTTACATATTACTATTACTTCTTTATATTGCGTATATGTACTCGTACAAAAACCATCCCACCTCGAGTGTTGCTACACCATTGCTATGTACTTATCAACTTAAATATGTACATTACTGGCTGCTCGTATAATAAAAGTTTAAAGACACAAAACCCGATAAGCAATGTATACCGCACAACTATCAGTTTCGCTATTTCGTAGATTGTATTAAGTTATTCGCTTAAGCTCATTTCACTCTAGAGCTAACGAAAGACTCAGTATATAAGTAATTATCTGGTTCATAAAAACAATGATTACGTGACTTTATTTTTTCAGTTTGAAAAAGTGCATTAAAACATAAAAAAATTATAAGCAATTACATTGTTTAGTACGTATATGAAAAAGATTTTTTTTTTGTATTGATTACTCTACTATTGTTGATTTCCTCATTATAATCACAATGTAGTTATGGGCTAATAAGTAATTTGTTCTTAATTTGCTAAGTAGGATAAAAAAAAATATAATAAATAATTATATAATTAGAAAAATATATAAATACATTTTTTATGGGATAGCAGGGCAACGAGCAAGCGTGCCGACTGATGGAAAGCAATCAAGGCCGCCCATAGACAACCGCGACACCTCAGTAGTCACGGAAGCGTTGCCATAAAATCATATTTTGAATTTTTGGTGTGAATTTCCTAATTTTACTATAGTATTATATTCGTATACTATATTATAAAATAATGTTTTATTTTGAAATTTTCGTGGCGTCCCCCTCAACATAGACTAAAGCATATAAAGAAGTGAAATAACTTGAAATATATCATGGCTTTTGAAATTGACCCCAAAATTACGTAGCAAGTTTAGGTAGAATGGCCGCCATTTTTATTGAGACATGTCACTGTTCACGGATTCTTTATTTTACTCCAAACTGACATGTCATTACAGCTCATTGTAATCAACGAAGATTTCATTAAAAAGTAAATACGTTTCTAAACTATCTTTATATATCTTGTTCAAACTTTCAATCGCTAATCATATACTTTTTTATTCATCCACTCAAATTCAAATGCTAAAAAAAAAAATTTTTTTAAACTTGTTGTGGATGACACTTGATGTTAATACATTTTTATTTTTCAAATATTAATTTATTAATTAAACTTGATTAATTAATTTTAGTTTTATATTGGAAAAAAAAATTTTCTTATATAAGATATTATATTTAGCAGGATATAAAAGTAGGAATTGACTTCATGTTTTTTTGTATTACTTGTCGATGTTTACATATATATGTATACTTAGGTTATAAACGTATAACAAACAAGTGGCTTGGTATAAAATCATTTATTTATTATAATTCATTCAACATAAAAATCTCATAGTTTACACGAGGCAAGTTAAAAGCCGCGCTATTTTAAAATTTATTTTTACATTTAAAAAATCTAATACGAAACTTTGGTCGGGCACTTGTCTTTAAAATGTACATTCAGCGGTTGGACATGGTTTGGAAAAAAATCTTGCTTAATTTTATGTGTGCGTACAAATTTATTTATTGAATACATTTGGTTGGTAGTGACTCCATTAAAACTAATGAACAAGATATTGAGGATGTGATGTTGTTATTCAGTAAGATTAACTCGGCGAAGGTCAGCCGCGATGTTCATAAGGGTTCTCTTCGCCTTGCGACTGTGTATTCACTTCCTAGAATTAACAATTCGTTTGGCTCAAACGGTTGGTATTACCAAGTTCTGCATGAATATTATTCTCCATCCGTATTTTATTCACACAATGATAACAAGATATTATTTAAAATCAAAGTTAAACTTTCTGAATAACGTTCTACTACACACATGGCTCTCCGTTCACGGATTCGAAGGTTGCATCTTCTGTTCCGTTCTAAATCTTGTTGCTTTAACTAACGAATTTTTATTCTTTTAATAACAATGTAAACTACACGTCGATTTCAATTGATTTTCATAAGCACTTACATTATAATAATATTTACACATATCTCCTTATCTATTGTAATATACAAACGTCATATAAAAATCTAATACATTTCATTTGTTACAGTAATAAAACACCTAAACGCCCTAAAGCCGGGTAAACGACTTCAAAATCCGGATAATCCGTATAAAATGTCCGATTTAGCAAAATTAATCAATTCATCAAAGCTTATTTCATTATAAAGCGGTATGTTTAAAATAAAATGAATTGGGAAACTAGCACAAACACAACATACAGTCTAGGCTAATATCACAGGAGTGCTGGGAACGGCACGGCCCTACCCCATCGTCCTCTCCCCATCCTTAACATCCCCTATACTTAGGGTCGCCATCGGTGAGGGTTTCCTCGGATTTGTCCTAGTTCAAAGGGCACTCGGGGAGCCACTTCTCCGTTACCAAAGGAACATAATATATCAAATTATAAGCTAGGAATTAAATTTATTTACAAACAATTTCATATTCATACGATGAAAAAATCTTAAAATAGGCACATTTATAAAATAATAATTATAATTAGTAAATGTCAAAGTACAACAATAAAATTTCTGATAAATAAAACTAAGTATAAAGTAAAAAAAAAAACAATGCGACATCAATTTCCGGGCTTCGCGCGCTTCATGTCCGGGTTTATTGATTATACGGATGGCCACCCTACGTATTATCTGCGTCTTCCCCACGATTATACTCGGTATTTAGAGGGGGGCAAAAACGATTAACGAAATATTTGAGACATTTATAATTTCAATGCATAAACACAAACTAGAGCAGTCCCACTTGAAAATTGAACGATTGGACCTTCTCACGTCTTATAGTAGTAACTTTAGAAATCATTTTTGTCCCACCGCTGAGCGCGGGCCTAACAATTTCTGGAAGAACTGATTGGCGGGGTTACCAGACTCGGAATAAATATCTGTAGGCCATACATACATTTATTCCGGGGGTCCGCGCAACTGAGCCAGTTGGTCGGCGAACTCATTACCGTCTAGAATTTATCAATTAATAAAATTAACAATGATAGGTACACAAAAATGTATCAACGTCAATTACGTAAATTCAAAAACCTAACTACATATATATCGTACATTCTTTCAACCGATTTACACAAAGAAATGGTAACAAAACGTAATCGCAGACATAAGGTAACACAATAGGAAAATTAAATCGTAAACTAAACTAAAACACAAAATTCTACAAGCACAATAAAAATACATGGCAGATCACAGTTTCGTAAATGTACACTTTGCGATGTTTGATCAAACATTTGGCTGTTGGCGATAAATTGTTCTTGGCTGGCCGTTGTGCACGGAAGGTCTCAAGTCTCACGAGCCGCGTATCACGCACGTATCGAAAATTGTAAAATAAATTTGTTCCGGTATGTGTTGGGCAATAATAATCGCACAACAACATTTGCTGAATTTCATTGTCATAATAACATTACATTCGATGGCCTACAAATCGAATCGCATCTTAGCCGCGCTCGCTGTTCGACTTTTACTTTCAAACTCTACGCTCAGCGGATTCCGGTTCGGTGCGAATCAACTGAATAAGGACGTTGGTAAAATGCGGCATACGAGTGAAACCACGAACAGAAAAAAACGAAAGACCAGAACAGCAGCTCATAAAATCTAACTTCTGAACGCGTGGCCTTTATATTTCGTAACCGTTCCCATTTGTTTGCACTATATCTTAACCCTATTATTATATTAATTACACGTTTATATTACATTAAT
Source organism: Baronia brevicornis (assembly GCA_031353405.1). Classification (NCBI taxonomy): domain Eukaryota; kingdom Metazoa; phylum Arthropoda; class Insecta; order Lepidoptera; family Papilionidae; genus Baronia; species Baronia brevicornis. The sequence goes on along the minus strand of JASFAT010004036.1, from coordinate 162,157 downwards.
TAATATTAATTCATAGCTTAAAACAATTATCTCCGATGTGAACCGTGGAACATTTTGTCGTTATTCTGGGCGTAGCGATGTGGCGGCAGACGTAACTCACCTCGAGTCCGACTAAAAAAATGATCACTGAACACTAACTAATTGGACCGCGCCCGCCGGGAGCGTCAGCGTCTGAGCAACTTTCACTAAGTCATGATAAAAAAAAGTATTTTAACGCAGTAAGTACCGAGACGACTTTCCTATCACTAAACAATAAAGATCATGCCAATAGAGCGACACTCCTAAACTACAGAAGGACCGGCTGTGCGACAAATCTTCGGTGACGTGGACGCTGCCGACGGCGGTACGGCTTTCGTTCAGTGTCCGGCGAGCCTTTACGGTGGCACGGTCAGTGACTCGAGCGCTTCTCGCCTAAAACGGGGGCGCTGGCTCTACAGCGTCGGTTGGAAACAGACGTCGTGGCGCAGTCATGACTCCGGCACCGTCAGATAGCCGGGCGGTAGCAGCGCGTCCTGCCTGGGGAGCTGTCGCACCTGTTTAGCGCAGCCGAGGTTCGCGTCACCCAGTTCCGGTATGGCGTCGAGCAGAGCCAAGCACTCGTCCTCGACGGCGCGCCGCTTCACACCGAACGAGTCGTCGCACTCCTCCCTGGCGCGTTTCCTCCTCGCCTCCTTCTCCCTCCCCATCTCCTCGCTGAGCCTGCAGTACGTGTTGTTGATGCACACGGAGCGACGCAGATCGCGCGTGGGGTCCTCTATGTTCTCCAACTTCTGCGAGCATATCTCTATCACTCGCTTGCGCTCCTCGTTGGCGCGGAGCCTGGCGGAGATCATTGACAGCTTGGGTCTGGCGGCTGGCTCGGTGCGCGGCGGGCCGAATATCTCGTCATCGGAGGCGTCAGCTATTTCCGCCCCGCGCGCGTTCTCTCTCTCCTCTTGAGGCGTCATTCTGTAACAATCGAATACAGACTAATTAGCGTTCGTTAATCTATCGTCCAATCATTAGAACCGTACACTACCGTTAGCGCACGGATGTACATTTGACAATAATTCTATAATTAGTTAATTTATATAATCAACGCCATTCTAAAGCTATCCCTTGAAACAAAAAGATCGTCCGTACGAAAACGTTTAATAAATAATTAACATGTTAATAATGATTGAATATTATAAGAACAAAGCGCGGAAATGTATGCCGCTATGTAAGTCATATATGAATAGCGTATGCCAAAGAAATAATCGTAACACCACACTTGACCCACCTGGCTGACAAATCCGGTGAAAAAATAAAAAAACCAGACATGTACATAGTGTAGAATGATATGTATTTAATTGAAAATTCATATATTGCCACTAAAGTACAGCAAAGTTCAAAACACTGAGTCTACACGGCCGCGCAATTCGCAACCTCGTCACCGACAATGAAAAACCATAAAAGTACAAGTGAAACAAAAAATATATCAGCGCGCGCGCGCGGCGTGTGCGCAGAGCGGCGATCACTCGGCGAATGCGAATGACAGTATGCCCCAGTCAGTCAGTTAGTCAGCGTAGATAAGACATTGAAAAAGTCAATTGCGTCATTCGCTACGTACGTGTGTAGTTTTAGAGGAAGCGTGTGACGTAGAGAATGAACCGTCACTTCAAACACTATTGGCTGCCATGATGACTCGTTCTATTTGTTTACGATACAAGAGCAAAAGCTTGGAGCGTTCGGACCAATCTACGAAATTAGGTACGGATGGGATGGCCGATCCCCGCGACGATAGAGGTCGAAGTATCTCATTTTCACGATATCAAAGCATCAACAGCCAAGTGTAACGCCCCGTTCAGTGACCTACAACGCAAATATTATAACTTATTATACAGCCAACTTTATTATAAAGTCTATTACGCACGTGTTAATTTCATAATAGCTATTGCGATGCGCAGACTACCTAACATATAAAGTATTTCGTGGCGCTGGTATTCAAGATGTATGTCGGTTAAAAGTGCACTTTCCATTCCGTCCAAACGAAATTGAACTATAATTTGACAACAGTATAATCCTAAATTATAAAACGATAAGTATTTTAACCAGCGGGCTTGCATGGGGAGAGTAATGAGTGTAGAAGCGAGGAAAGTATGCCGAGATCGTAGCAGATGGAGATCTGTGGTCTTTGCCTATACCTACGGGAGACAGGCGTGACGATATGTAAGGATATATAAGATTAAACGTTTCAAGAGATATAAATGTCAGATTATTTAATACTGTGTCAAGAATGGCATTTTAGTTGTCTGTAGCTTGAATGGGCCGGCTCGCCCGGGTAAGTACCAACTCCGACAAAAAACCGGCTTCTAAGTGGTAGCTTAGCTACCGCGCTTCGTATGGTGAGCGGCTGAGTTCCGGGGGCCCAACACCCTCCCTACTCCCACTCCCATTCCCACAGAAACTTACCACCGGAGCCAAAAAACCTTTTTAATTTCTGACACAAATATATCTGATCCCACAAAAACAGTCAGTTTTACACTGTACAAGATTTTCATATTGATTGTAGAGATATGAAACTCTGACCTTCCGACGCAGTATTTTTATATATTCGAATATTTCGTGTCGATATATTATTGTATTTATTTAAAATTTGATACACAGAAACGTACATTCGGACTGCTTTATTACGGACTTATTACAATAGCTATTCTTTCTCAGTCAACCTTTTGTCCCAAGCAAAACTGAGGAATATCCCATTACACGTCTATATCCTAAACAGATGTACTATTCATACCGTTAGATGGCGCTGTGCGTTTGATTTCTTAGTTTAAATAACTGTACTACAGTGCAACCTATTTCGACTCCATTGCTATTTATTTACTTGACATTAAACAAGTATAATATATATTATATTATTAATATTAACCATTTAGTTCTATTTTTTTAATAAATAGCACAACTACGACTCTTGTCTTCATGCGTCATTAGCTATTAAATATATACATACATGTATTGCGTGGATCTGACCTCAATAGTACAAGTCGTTTAGAAGTTACAAGGACACTAACAGAAATATTAACGATATTATGTATAAATATTGTTTTATTAACTGCGTTTCGTAGTGCACGGAACCGAAAGTTAAACATGAATTCTCTCCTCCTATTACTTCCTTTTTTTAGAGCAGAGCAGGCAAATGAGCGTGCGGGTCACATGGTGGTACGTTATCACAGTGCCCACAGACATCCACAACATCGGAGGCCTCACAGAAGCGTTGCCGGCCTTTTGTGAATACATACTCTCTTTTCTTGAATACCTCTATGTTGTTTTTACGGGGGAACACCAGAGGTAAATTGTTCCACATTAGTTCGTGGCAGAAAACTGCAACTAAATCGCAATTGGAATGAAATTAAATGGAATTTATTTTTGTGGCGCGTAGTGCGATTGTGGAATTGTGCGGCTGTATATGTTCTCTTTTGTCCAATGTAAATATAAAAATAATGAGAGTAGGGAAAGTAATGTATAATAATTATAGCATTATTTACCATCAAGTTATTAATTTACTCCATTATGTAATAATAATAAATAATAATAAAAAATGTAAATAAAGGAATCATTAATTGTACTCTGAGATAGAATAGGAATTTTGACTATATTTGGGAAGGTATTTAAAACAATTCACAAATACCTAATATATTCTAAAGTGTTTAAAATTATATATACTTTTTAATAAGATATATTGATCTTATTAAAAAACCTTTTATGAAATATTAAATTGTATTAAATATATATATTTTGTTATCATTAGTATCATATTTTTTTATATACATATAATGCTATTATTATAGTGGTAATTTTGTTATACACATTTAATACAATAAAAAAAATCATAAAATTATATTTCTTTTATATTTGAATACATATATAACTATTATAAAATATTCAATTAATTTTGTTATCATTATAAATTTAATATTATTTCTAATGCTACTATTATAGAGGTAATTTTTATATAGACATTTAACACAATAAAAAATTATGTTTGTATGTGAATACACATAATATACTTATAATGAAATATTAAATTTATTTTGTTATTATTAATACGTGTATTACGGTGTAATTTTGTTATAGACATTTAATAAAATAAAAAAATCATTAAATTATATTTCTATTATATTTGAATACAATCATATTAAATTACTATTATAAAATATTCAATTAATTTTGTTATCATTACTATTATTTCTAATACTACTATTATAGTGATAATTTTTATATAGACATTTAACACAATAAAAAAATATATTTGTATTTGAATACATATAATATACTTATAATGAAATATTAAATTTATATTGTTATTATTAATACGTGTATTACGGTGGTAATTTTGTTATAGACATTTGATACAATAAAAAATGATAAAACACGAAAGGAATACTTCGGAGAATAAATCACTCGACAAAAAGAGGGCGTCGAGTCAGAGATAGGAATTCATCTTCCCTATAATTAGATTGGTAAGCAATTACATCTCCCGGACAATGTCATATTGCAGTCAATATGTTTAGTTCAATCTTTAAACGAGATTATGATATATATATATATATATATATATATATATATATATATATATATATATATATATATATATATATATATATATATATATATATATATATAATATCGATAATAAAATACTTTCTATTCAACCACTCAAGTTCATATACATTTTTTATAAATTGAAGTAGATGACACTTTAATTAAATTAATTATAGTCCCATTTATATGAACAAATAAATGGGACTAAAATTAATTAATTAAAGTGTCATCTACTTCAATTTATAAAAAATGTATATGAACTTGAGTGGTTGAATAGAAAGTATTTTATTATCGATATTATATATATATATATATATATATATATATATATATATATATATATATATATATATATATATATATATATATATATATATATATATATATCATAATCTCGTTTAAAGATTGAACTAAACATATTGACTGCAATATGACATTGTCCGGGAGATGTAATTGCTTACCAATCTAATTATAGGGAAGATGAATTCCTATCTCTGACTCGACGCCCTCTTTTTGTCGAGTGATTTATTCTCCGAAGTATTCCTTTCGTGTTTTATCATTTTTTATTGTATCAAATGTCTATAACAAAATTACCACCGTAATACACGTATTAATAATAACAATATAAATTTAATATTTCATTATAAGTATATTATATGTATTCAAATACAAATATATTTTTTTATTGTGTTAAATGTCTATATAAAAATTATCACTATAATAGTAGTATTAGAAATAATAGTAATGATAACAAAATTAATTGAATATTTTATAATAGTAATTTAATATGATTGTATTCAAATATAATAGAAATATAATTTAATGATTTTTTTATTTTATTAAATGTCTATAACAAAATTACACCGTAATACACGTATTAATAATAACAAAATAAATTTAATATTTCATTATAAGTATATTATGTGTATTCACATACAAACATAATTTTTTATTGTGTTAAATGTCTATATAAAAATTACCTCTATAATAGTAGCATTAGAAATAATATTAAATTTATAATGATAACAAAATTAATTGAATATTTTATAATAGTTATATATGTATTCAAATATAAAAGAAATATAATTTTATGATTTTTTTTATTGTATTAAATGTGTATAACAAAATTACCACTATAATAATAGCATTATATGTATATAAAAAAATATGATACTAATGATAACAAAATATATATATTTAATACAATTTAATATTTCATAAAAGGTTTTTTAATAAGATCAATATATCTTATTAAAAAGTATATATAATTTTAAACACTTTAGAATATATTAGGTATTTGTGAATTGTTTTAAATACCTTCCCAAATATAGTCAAAATTCCTATTCTATCTCAGAGTACAATTAATGATTCCTTTATTTACATTTTTTATTATTATTTATTATTATTACATAATGGAGTAAATTAATAACTTGATGGTAAATAATGCTATAATTATTATACATTACTTTCCCTACTCTCATTATTTTTATATTTACATTGGACAAAAGAGAACATATACAGCCGCACAATTCCACAATCGCACTACGCGCCACAAAAATAAATTCCATTTAATTTCATTCCAATTGCGATTTAGTTGCAGTTTTCTGCCACGAACTAATGTGGAACAATTTACCTCTGGTGTTCCCCCGTAAAAACAACATAGAGGTATTCAAGAAAAGAGAGTATGTATTCACAAAAGGCCGGCAACGCTTCTGTGAGGCCTCCGATGTTGTGGATGTCTGTGGGCACTGTGATAACGTACCACCATGTGACCCGCACGCTCATTTGCCTGCTCTGCTCTAAAAAAAGGAAGTAATAGGAGGAGAGAATTCATGTTTAACTTTCGGTTCCGTGCACTACGAAACGCAGTTAATAAAACAATATTTATACATAATATCGTTAATATTTCTGTTAGTGTCCTTGTAACTTCTAAACGACTTGTACTATTGAGGTCAGATCCACGCAATACATGTATGTATATATTTAATAGCTAATGACGCATGAAGACAAGAGTCGTAGTTGTGCTATTTATTAAAAAAATAGAACTAAATGGTTAATATTAATAATATAATATATATTATACTTGTTTAATGTCAAGTAAATAAATAGCAATGGAGTCGAAATAGGTTGCACTGTAGTACAGTTATTTAAACTAAGAAATCAAACGCACAGCGCCATCTAACGGTATGAATAGTACATCTGTTTAGGATATAGACGTGTAATGGGATATTCCTCAGTTTTGCTTGGGACAAAAGGTTGACTGAGAAAGAATAGCTATTGTAATAAGTCCGTAATAAAGCAGTCCGAATGTACGTTTCTGTGTATCAAATTTTAAATAAATACAATAATATATCGACACGAAATATTCGAATATATAAAAATACTGCGTCGGAAGGTCAGAGTTTCATATCTCTACAATCAATATGAAAATCTTGTACAGTGTAAAACTGACTGTTTTTGTGGGATCAGATATATTTGTGTCAGAAATTAAAAAGGTTTTTTGGCTCCGGTGGTAAGTTTCTGTGGGAATGGGAGTGGGAGTAGGGAGGGTGTTGGGCCCCCGGAACTCAGCCGCTCACCATACGAAGCGCGGTAGCTAAGCTACCACTTAGAAGCCGGTTTTTTGTCGGAGTTGGTACTTACCCGGGCGAGCCGGCCCATTCAAGCTACAGACAACTAAAATGCCATTCTTGACACAGTATTAAATAATCTGACATTTATATCTCTTGAAACGTTTAATCTTATATATCCTTACATATCGTCACGCCTGTCTCCCGTAGGTATAGGCAAAGACCACAGATCTCCATCTGCTACGATCTCGGCATACTTTCCTCGCTTCTACACTCATTACTCTCCCCATGCAAGCCCGCTGGTTAAAATACTTATCGTTTTATAATTTAGGATTATACTGTTGTCAAATTATAGTTCAATTTCGTTTGGACGGAATGGAAAGTGCACTTTTAACCGACATACATCTTGAATACCAGCGCCACGAAATACTTTATATGTTAGGTAGTCTGCGCATCGCAATAGCTATTATGAAATTAACACGTGCGTAATAGACTTTATAATAAAGTTGGCTGTATAATAAGTTATAATATTTGCGTTGTAGGTCACTGAACGGGGCGTTACACTTGGCTGTTGATGCTTTGATATCGTGAAAATGAGATACTTCGACCTCTATCGTCGCGGGGATCGGCCATCCCATCCGTACCTAATTTCGTAGATTGGTCCGAACGCTCCAAGCTTTTGCTCTTGTATCGTAAACAAATAGAACGAGTCATCATGGCAGCCAATAGTGTTTGAAGTGACGGTTCATTCTCTACGTCACACGCTTCCTCTAAAACTACACACGTACGTAGCGAATGACGCAATTGACTTTTTCAATGTCTTATCTACGCTGACTAACTGACTGACTGGGGCATACTGTCATTCGCATTCGCCGAGTGATCGCCGCTCTGCGCACACGCCGCGCGCGCGCGCTGATATATTTTTTGTTTCACTTGTACTTTTATGGTTTTTCATTGTCGGTGACGAGGTTGCGAATTGCGCGGCCGTGTAGACTCAGTGTTTTGAACTTTGCTGTACTTTAGTGGCAATATATGAATTTTCAATTAAATACATATCATTCTACACTATGTACATGTCTGGTTTTTTTATTTTTTCACCGGATTTGTCAGCCAGGTGGGTCAAGTGTGGTGTTACGATTATTTCTTTGGCATACGCTATTCATATATGACTTACATAGCGGCATACATTTCCGCGCTTTGTTCTTATAATATTCAATCATTATTAACATGTTAATTATTTATTAAACGTTTTCGTACGGACGATCTTTTTGTTTCAAGGGATAGCTTTAGAATGGCGTTGATTATATAAATTAACTAATTATAGAATTATTGTCAAATGTACATCCGTGCGCTAACGGTAGTGTACGGTTCTAATGATTGGACGATAGATTAACGAACGCTAATTAGTCTGTATTCGATTGTTACAGAATGACGCCTCAAGAGGAGAGAGAGAACGCGCGCGGGGCGGAAATAGCTGACGCCTCCGATGACGAGATATTCGGCCCGCCGCGCACCGAGCCAGCCGCCAGACCCAAGCTGTCAATGATCTCCGCCAGGCTCCGCGCCAACGAGGAGCGCAAGCGAGTGATAGAGATATGCTCGCAGAAGTTGGAGAACATAGAGGACCCCACGCGCGATCTGCGTCGCTCCGTGTGCATCAACAACACGTACTGCAGGCTCAGCGAGGAGATGGGGAGGGAGAAGGAGGCGAGGAGGAAACGCGCCAGGGAGGAGTGCGACGACTCGTTCGGTGTGAAGCGGCGCGCCGTCGAGGACGAGTGCTTGGCTCTGCTCGACGCCATACCGGAACTGGGTGACGCGAACCTCGGCTGCGCTAAACAGGTGCGACAGCTCCCCAGGCAGGACGCGCTGCTACCGCCCGGCTATCTGACGGTGCCGGAGTCATGACTGCGCCACGACGTCTGTTTCCAACCGACGCTGTAGAGCCAGCGCCCCCGTTTTAGGCGAGAAGCGCTCGAGTCACTGACCGTGCCACCGTAAAGGCTCGCCGGACACTGAACGAAAGCCGTACCGCCGTCGGCAGCGTCCACGTCACCGAAGATTTGTCGCACAGCCGGTCCTTCTGTAGTTTAGGAGTGTCGCTCTATTGGCATGATCTTTATTGTTTAGTGATAGGAAAGTCGTCTCGGTACTTACTGCGTTAAAATACTTTTTTTTATCATGACTTAGTGAAAGTTGCTCAGACGCTGACGCTCCCGGCGGGCGCGGTCCAATTAGTTAGTGTTCAGTGATCATTTTTTTAGTCGGACTCGAGGTGAGTTACGTCTGCCGCCACATCGCTACGCCCAGAATAACGACAAAATGTTCCACGGTTCACATCGGAGATAATTGTTTTAAGCTATGAATTAATATTAATTAATGTAATATAAACGTGTAATTAATATAATAATAGGGTTAAGATATAGTGCAAACAAATGGGAACGGTTACGAAATATAAAGGCCACGCGTTCAGAAGTTAGATTTTATGAGCTGCTGTTCTGGTCTTTCGTTTTTTTCTGTTCGTGGTTTCACTCGTATGCCGCATTTTACCAACGTCCTTATTCAGTTGATTCGCACCGAACCGGAATCCGCTGAGCGTAGAGTTTGAAAGTAAAAGTCGAACAGCGAGCGCGGCTAAGATGCGATTCGATTTGTAGGCCATCGAATGTAATGTTATTATGACAATGAAATTCAGCAAATGTTGTTGTGCGATTATTATTGCCCAACACATACCGGAACAAATTTATTTTACAATTTTCGATACGTGCGTGATACGCGGCTCGTGAGACTTGAGACCTTCCGTGCACAACGGCCAGCCAAGAACAATTTATCGCCAACAGCCAAATGTTTGATCAAACATCGCAAAGTGTACATTTACGAAACTGTGATCTGCCATGTATTTTTATTGTGCTTGTAGAATTTTGTGTTTTAGTTTAGTTTACGATTTAATTTTCCTATTGTGTTACCTTATGTCTGCGATTACGTTTTGTTACCATTTCTTTGTGTAAATCGGTTGAAAGAATGTACGATATATATGTAGTTAGGTTTTTGAATTTACGTAATTGACGTTGATACATTTTTGTGTACCTATCATTGTTAATTTTATTAATTGATAAATTCTAGACGGTAATGAGTTCGCCGACCAACTGGCTCAGTTGCGCGGACCCCCGGAATAAATGTATGTATGGCCTACAGATATTTATTCCGAGTCTGGTAACCCCGCCAATCAGTTCTTCCAGAAATTGTTAGGCCCGCGCTCAGCGGTGGGACAAAAATGATTTCTAAAGTTACTACTATAAGACGTGAGAAGGTCCAATCGTTCAATTTTCAAGTGGGACTGCTCTAGTTTGTGTTTATGCATTGAAATTATAAATGTCTCAAATATTTCGTTAATCGTTTTTGCCCCCCTCTAAATACCGAGTATAATCGTGGGGAAGACGCAGATAATACGTAGGGTGGCCATCCGTATAATCAATAAACCCGGACATGAAGCGCGCGAAGCCCGGAAATTGATGTCGCATTGTTTTTTTTTTTACTTTATACTTAGTTTTATTTATCAGAAATTTTATTGTTGTACTTTGACATTTACTAATTATAATTATTATTTTATAAATGTGCCTATTTTAAGATTTTTTCATCGTATGAATATGAAATTGTTTGTAAATAAATTTAATTCCTAGCTTATAATTTGATATATTATGTTCCTTTGGTAACGGAGAAGTGGCTCCCCGAGTGCCCTTTGAACTAGGACAAATCCGAGGAAACCCTCACCGATGGCGACCCTAAGTATAGGGGATGTTAAGGATGGGGAGAGGACGATGGGGTAGGGCCGTGCCGTTCCCAGCACTCCTGTGATATTAGCCTAGACTGTATGTTGTGTTTGTGCTAGTTTCCCAATTCATTTTATTTTAAACATACCGCTTTATAATGAAATAAGCTTTGATGAATTGATTAATTTTGCTAAATCGGACATTTTATACGGATTATCCGGATTTTGAAGTCGTTTACCCGGCTTTAGGGCGTTTAGGTGTTTTATTACTGTAACAAATGAAATGTATTAGATTTTTATATGACGTTTGTATATTACAATAGATAAGGAGATATGTGTAAATATTATTATAATGTAAGTGCTTATGAAAATCAATTGAAATCGACGTGTAGTTTACATTGTTATTAAAAGAATAAAAATTCGTTAGTTAAAGCAACAAGATTTAGAACGGAACAGAAGATGCAACCTTCGAATCCGTGAACGGAGAGCCATGTGTGTAGTAGAACGTTATTCAGAAAGTTTAACTTTGATTTTAAATAATATCTTGTTATCATTGTGTGAATAAAATACGGATGGAGAATAATATTCATGCAGAACTTGGTAATACCAACCGTTTGAGCCAAACGAATTGTTAATTCTAGGAAGTGAATACACAGTCGCAAGGCGAAGAGAACCCTTATGAACATCGCGGCTGACCTTCGCCGAGTTAATCTTACTGAATAACAACATCACATCCTCAATATCTTGTTCATTAGTTTTAATGGAGTCACTACCAACCAAATGTATTCAATAAATAAATTTGTACGCACACATAAAATTAAGCAAGATTTTTTTCCAAACCATGTCCAACCGCTGAATGTACATTTTAAAGACAAGTGCCCGACCAAAGTTTCGTATTAGATTTTTTAAATGTAAAAATAAATTTTAAAATAGCGCGGCTTTTAACTTGCCTCGTGTAAACTATGAGATTTTTATGTTGAATGAATTATAATAAATAAATGATTTTATACCAAGCCACTTGTTTGTTATACGTTTATAACCTAAGTATACATATATATGTAAACATCGACAAGTAATACAAAAAAACATGAAGTCAATTCCTACTTTTATATCCTGCTAAATATAATATCTTATATAAGAAAATTTTTTTTTCCAATATAAAACTAAAATTAATTAATCAAGTTTAATTAATAAATTAATATTTGAAAAATAAAAATGTATTAACATCAAGTGTCATCCACAACAAGTTTAAAAAAATTTTTTTTTTTAGCATTTGAATTTGAGTGGATGAATAAAAAAGTATATGATTAGCGATTGAAAGTTTGAACAAGATATATAAAGATAGTTTAGAAACGTATTTACTTTTTAATGAAATCTTCGTTGATTACAATGAGCTGTAATGACATGTCAGTTTGGAGTAAAATAAAGAATCCGTGAACAGTGACATGTCTCAATAAAAATGGCGGCCATTCTACCTAAACTTGCTACGTAATTTTGGGGTCAATTTCAAAAGCCATGATATATTTCAAGTTATTTCACTTCTTTATATGCTTTAGTCTATGTTGAGGGGGACGCCACGAAAATTTCAAAATAAAACATTATTTTATAATATAGTATACGAATATAATACTATAGTAAAATTAGGAAATTCACACCAAAAATTCAAAATATGATTTTATGGCAACGCTTCCGTGACTACTGAGGTGTCGCGGTTGTCTATGGGCGGCCTTGATTGCTTTCCATCAGTCGGCACGCTTGCTCGTTGCCCTGCTATCCCATAAAAAATGTATTTATATATTTTTCTAATTATATAATTATTTATTATATTTTTTTTTATCCTACTTAGCAAATTAAGAACAAATTACTTATTAGCCCATAACTACATTGTGATTATAATGAGGAAATCAACAATAGTAGAGTAATCAATACAAAAAAAAAATCTTTTTCATATACGTACTAAACAATGTAATTGCTTATAATTTTTTTATGTTTTAATGCACTTTTTCAAACTGAAAAAATAAAGTCACGTAATCATTGTTTTTATGAACCAGATAATTACTTATATACTGAGTCTTTCGTTAGCTCTAGAGTGAAATGAGCTTAAGCGAATAACTTAATACAATCTACGAAATAGCGAAACTGATAGTTGTGCGGTATACATTGCTTATCGGGTTTTGTGTCTTTAAACTTTTATTATACGAGCAGCCAGTAATGTACATATTTAAGTTGATAAGTACATAGCAATGGTGTAGCAACACTCGAGGTGGGATGGTTTTTGTACGAGTACATATACGCAATATAAAGAAGTAATAGTAATATGTAAAAATCCGTTGCGTCATGGGATTTTTTCCATTGCAAATGTGTCCGACAAATTCGCCTTAGACAAGCAAGTATGTGACATATATGGGCTGTAATATAAATTCGAGACATGATAAATGGCATGCCGAATGTTTTCAAATATGGTGATATTATGAATAAAAAATATTAGGTGTACAACAAGTTTCCGCGGTTTGTCAAAAGATGGCTTATCTGTACAGTTATGGAGAAATTGTCGATGTAAAATGCAATATCCCAAGTTTAGTCATCTGGCAACACCATAACCTTAAAGTACTAGTGATTCCGTATCAGCATCACGTAATTTTTTTCGTTTGCGGTTTTGCGTTTGAATAAGCATCATTTGCGGGAACTTTTGATTTACTTCTTTAATGTGAAAAAATCTGTAGCTGAGGCGCATCGATTGCTTCTAGAAGCATATGGTGAAGGTTAAGTGAGAGAAGTTGTCAGGAATGGTTTCAAAAGTTTAAGAACGGTGAGTTTGACGTTAAAGACAAAGAACGCAGTGGAAGGCCGAAAGTGTACGAAGACATGGGAATTAGAAGTACTATTGGAGGAAGATTCGTCCCAAACGCAAAAAGAACTTGCACTTACTCTACAAGTGACTCAACAAGCAATTTCACCGTTTAAAATCGTTAGGAATGATTCAAAACAAGGAAATTGGGTTCCATATGAACTAAAGCCGAGAGACGTTGAACGCCGATTATGCATGAGTGAAATGCTGCTTGCCAGGAATAAAAAAAGAGTTTTTTGCATCGTATAGTCACTGGTGACGAAAAAATGGATTCACTACGATAATCCAAAGAAGAGAAAGTCATGGGTTAAGCTCATGAACCATCAACATCGACAGCTAAGCCGAATATTCATGGAAAAAACTCATGCTGTGTATTTGGTGGGATCAGCTTGGTGTCGTGTATTATGAATTGCTGAAACCAAGCGAAACCATTACTGAGCTCTCTACCGAACACAATTGATGAGATTGAGTCGGGCACTTAAGGAAAACGCGCCCATTACTACTCCAGACACGACAAAATTATTCTTTTACACGATAATGCTCGTCCACATGTTGCGGCGCCGGTAAAAACATACTTGGAAACACTCAACTGGGAAGTTTTACCCCACCCGCCGTATTCACCAGACTTGGCCCCTTCTGATTATCACCTGTTCCGGTCGATGGCACATGGTCTGTCTGAGCAGCGCTTCACATCATATGAAGACCAAAAATTGGGTAGATTTGTGGATAGGGCGCGCCAAAAGATGAAGAGTTTTTTCGACGGGGTATCCGAATGTTGCCAGAAAGATGGGGGAAAAGTAGTGGCAAATGATGGAAAATACTTTGAATAAAACGTAATGTACTTTTCCTTTACAATAAATTCCTAATTTTTTTATAAAAAACTGCGGAAACTTATTTGTACACCTAATAGTTTTTGTTTTTAATTTTTTTTTTAATTTGTTCCATTGAGCGCACAGTATCACAATATATATAAATAACATATATACTAAAAATATTAAAAATATCTAAAAATGTATGTTCACATTAACTACATTTTAAAGGTCGACAACGTTTCTGAAATGTCAACAGTGTTACAAATGTCTATGGTAAGGCGACTTTGAGTGCTTCCATTAGGCGAAACGTTTGCTCCTATGCTTCCTTTCCTATAAAAAAAAAAATAAAAAGGACGAATACGTTCAAAAAACATTTAACCCTTCTTTGCATGATTTTTTCTTTATTGGTGAAATAATTCAAGGTGATATAATTCATGTTCAAAATTAAATGAAAAATGGTTAAAAAATCGTAGTATATATTTATAGTATATTTAGCAATAAACAATATGATGCAAATTTCCATCATCATGCAAATGATCATTATTAGCTTAGTACTAAATAGAAATAAAAGAGGATATCATTGGATATTTCTTATTCTTTATGATAATTAACAAAACAATTATTATTTTTACTACAAGAAATTGTAAAATATAGTAAAACAAAATTATACGCAACTACAACAAACAGCGGAATGACAACTTCAAGCTCGTTTTACTGATAGTGACACTTGCTTATTTTTGACAGCTTTGTTTTTTTTTTTATGCAATGGACATTCAAAAAGTTATTCAGTCACGATCAACTTAAAGTGAACTTGTTATTTTACATAATTTTTGGGCATTCAATGTTATGATGGAAATTTTCACTATTATGCAAAGAAGGGTTAATATCACACAATTCAATCTCAATAATACAATTCAGAATTGTATTTAATTATAGAAGCATTCCTTGTATATTTTGTTTCTTTATTTCACGTATATTAAAAAAAGTTTGAGTCGATATTGTCATATATAGGATATATAGGTGTCCGGTGTTAGTATTAATTATTCTATTAACAACTGATTTTCAATCTTAACTACAACTTTCGAACAAGGAATATACGACCGTATTTTTATTAGGTTGTAGGTCGAATAATCCTTTGATAGTAATATTTAAGGTTGAAAAGGTAATTCTGCCACCGGAGATCCTTTATAAACTAAACATATACTTCACAAGTTAAAGCCTTTTACAGCAATAGCCACGCTTCTCGTGTACTTTGAAGTACAGAAAATGGTTAATAATAAATAGCCACCCATTGCCTACTTGTCCAGGCCAGACATAGCTTTAATATAAACTTAGCATATATAATATAATAATAAAGCATTGGTAAGCAAGTACAAACAAAAAACGCAAATTTTGGTATGATCTATGGAAATTATTCCTTCTGTTATTTATGGCAAGAAGCGTACCCATATATTACGTATATGTTGGGTATATATTATTTACATATATGTTATAATATTTTTGGATATTGTGCTAAGACGCTCGGACTATAGATGTTTCCTATATTAAGAGGTGAATGTTAAATAAACATAACACAAAAAAGTTTGACGAATTTAAAGTAAAAGAAAATTCTTTTACTTTAAATTCGTCAAAATATTTCTTATTAATTAACGGGAAAACAAAATGGGTTCAAAAGTAGAATTATACATTACATTTACAAATGTAAACATATAAAAAGAGAATGAGTTCTCCACAATATACAAAATAATATATAGTTTTACCTAGGGAACTAAAACTTATTTACAATCTAAAAAAATGTCTCTATTTTTTTTTAGTTTCACATCTACTAAGCATCATAGGCTATCTCATATCTCATAGACTCGGTTTCTACCGTATGCCACGGGTAAGTGATCCTGTAAAAAGTCGAGTAGAGGAAAGCGTAGCCTGAATCGGGACGACGTCTCTGTCTACGATTTCACTCCCATACCCTTCGATAAGATGTTTCACATCAAAAATTTTTAACCAATTTTATATTAGGTCGAGAATAAGGTATCAAAACTTTCATTAAATATTTAACTGTTTTTTTTGTTGAGAAACAGTCATATTACACACAGTGTTGGACTAAGCCTGCAGAAGTCCAGGGCGTCAAAGCTGAATGAGGTCCCCCGTGAGTCTAAAAAGTTGATTTAATTATATAGCCTTTTTAAAGCAAGTTAATCTTTTAAATGTATTTTATTTCAACCCATAATCATAACCAAAAGACCTAGGAGAGTAAACAAAAAATACGAAATACAATACAGGGAATCCGGCGCCCCCTGTAATTCGAAACACCTATCACAGTTGATTGTACATAAATATTTTGGCAAATCTTCACTAATATAGTGCATGATTGGACAAGTTGTAACTTGTACACGCCACACCTATTGATTTCGAAAGTTCTATAGAACTAATGATCTTATTTTTTTTAACGAAATATCTCCATTGTGATATTTAATTTACTAAATTCTCCATTAATATTATACACATAATTATGTAGTATGATACGTAGTTCAAACAGATTCTTTGATTTTTAATTTGACGGATTACGTACTCTTATTCAAAAAAAAATCCGGACTATAATCCGACAAATTCGATAATCCGACATCGCCCTGCAAAACTTTTGTCGTATTACCGCGGGTCCACTGTATATGTAGAAGTGAAACAAAAACTGAATAGATAAAAGTATTCATAACTTCTTCGTCTTACATAACGTTTAAAAATACGGCGGTTCTCCACTTGTTGTGTTGACAACATTTGTTGTTGATACTCCGATAAACGTGACCAGCCCATTGCCACTTCAGCTTGCTATTAGACTAATAACAACTCAAATCGTTGATAACCGCGGTATTACCGATACGGCTCAATCTATTATCTGTAGGCAGAGATGTATTATCACTGCGTAGATACTATATCGAATTTATTATGGCGTGTGTTCTGAGTGTTTAATCTTCTTCCAACCGCACAGTCCCACCATCGGACTATACGCTACAAAAATAGGATACATCTGCATCACCTGAATGGCTGGCTGTCCACCACTGTGTGATTTAGTTGCAATTTTCTATCATGAACTGCAGTGTTCTCAATTACGTACATATATATATATATATATATATATATATATATATATATATATATATATATATATATATATATATATATATATATATATATATATATATATATATATATATATATATATATATATATATATATATATATATATATATATATATATACGACAGAGAAGATATAAGTGTAGCCGAAGATCGGGCTGATGGCGCGCCTTGGGTGAGGCCTATGTCCAGCAGTTGACTGCCGTGGGCTGATATTGGATTGGATACGACAGAGGGGCATTCAATAGACAAGTGTATGTGTTCACAGAAAGCAGCCAACGCATCTTTGGGTGGGGGTGATTGTCTATCATTAAGTGATATGCAAGTTCGTTTGCCTGTTCTGTTGTAAAAAAAAAATATATTGAATAGCCTTCGCGAACGCCTGGCAAACGAGCAGGCGTGTCACCTGATGGAAAACAATCAACACCGCCCATAAACTGCCGCCGTCCTTTAAGGAAAGCGTCTTTATGGGAGGGGGGAGGGAGGAGGGGAGTTGGGCCTCCGGAACGCAACCGCGCACCGGACGAAGCGCGGTAGCTAAGTTACCACTCAGACGTCGGTTTTCTGCGGGATTGTGGTACTTCCCCGGGCGAGTCGTCCCATTCATAGTACAGACAAGTAATATGCCATTCTTGATAATGTATTCGTCTGCAGCGTGACTCTATTATTACAAAAACGCAATTGTACATCATCATCATTACTTTTAGATATACACACTGTTCATACCGTTACTAAGCAAGGATAACTAGAGGTCGAACTACTACCGTAATACGTACCTGTGGATTACATTTCTCTTTCTGCGAATGTGTTTCGTAGCTGATTGCATAAGCAACCAGTCTTTGTGAGGTGCAACAGTTTGCGCTGGAGACAGACTTGCACCAGCTTTGCGTACTCCAAATTATTTGTATCTTACATGTGGGTCGAGTTATAATACCTCAGTGTATATATATGTATATATATATATATATATATATATATATATATATATATATATATATATATATATATATATATATATGTATGTATATATATACCTATTGAATAAATACAACTCTTCTACATCGACGCAAAAAAAGCGAATTTGTAGTAAACCACAAAATGAGCCACCAGAGCTAAGAAAACGTTGTAGATATCTGAAAAAATTTGTATCTGATCACTCATAAACAGTAATTTTCAACGCTGTATGTATTTCAATTATTATTATGTTTAATATATGTATTTGAATATTAATAATATATTTCACTCAGGTATACGAAAAAAAAATTATATGGTGCAAAACATAGAGGAACAGCTAAAAAAATTAAAAATTCTTCTTCTTCCTTTTACTTCCAATTACTTTCAATAGATGGCGTTCGCGACGGCTTTATCGTCCAACGGACGTGTTGTTATAAAAAACTGTCCTTTTGTGCGATTTTGAAAAGTATTGATTATCTAAGTACTAACATACCAGGAGAAGAGAAATACAGAGGAACATAAATTGTAGGTGAAACGAAGTTCACCGAGCCATCTAGTATGCTATAAAAATTCTTTTGGCAATTGGTCATTCACAACGTTTTTGTTTTATTGCGTCGATATATAGACTATTTGACGACTTAATCAGTGGCGAAGCTATCTCATAATTAATAGCGGATTCGATTCCCCGTTTGGGATAAATATAGGGTATCCGGTGGCAGCATTAGGTTGTCATCTGTGACGTAACATTGGCTACACCCCTCTTCCAGGAGAATCTATAATTTTACTAGCTCTTATTGCTTCTTCTGCCATTACAATAGACACAAAGATATGTTTTAAATCACAATAAGGTAGGATGATGTGACAAACATAAATTGTTCTCCTAAAAATAACAATAAGTTAGTTTTAGTTGCCTGATAACCTTCTAACAACAAACCCGCGAAAAGTAAGTAAAAGGTCACAAACTAAAAAAATGATTATTTTTTTCAAAAGCATAAGCTTCGACTTTGGGATTTACTTTTTTCATACCCAGACTCTTAACACTAGATATACCAGTGAAAAACGCAAATTATTTTTACTAACAACATATATACAGTAATATAAACTTTATAAAATTAATTCTTTAGTTATAACTAGAAAAGTCATGATATCATTACGAAAAAAAAAATTATACACGTAGTAGGAATTTTAAATTGAAATACCGAAAACAGTCATTTTGACTGGTCTGGTATACCTAGTGTTAATTAAGTGCCAGTAACATAGTTTGACTATTAAAACCTATCATCCTATATCTATCTAAATATAACCCTATCTATCTATCTATCTAAATCAAAACCGCCCGTTTTTTGCAAAGGAGTGCATATATAATATGAGTGAGTGTATATGAGTATGAGTAATATAGTACATGGATGTATATATATATATATATATATATATATATATATATATATATATATATATATGTGTATCAATGTCATCACTGAGGTCCGCGATCTGACCACGTTGGTTCTTGCTGAAAATCAGCGCCAGGTGCTCCAGTAGAACGCCTGCCATATGCTGAGCAAGAACCATTTTGTGATACTTTATAAATTATTTTCTTTCGTTTTTGTTCATTTGTATAATGTTATATTATATTATTTAAGTTTTAATTTTAGTTATTGTAAAAAAATGCCATGAATAAAGTTCTAGGTGCCTTGCCAATCCGCAACGGTTAAGCGTGATTGGTTAATACTCAATCCTCTAGAAGTGCCCGTTTTAGACTTCTATGAGCTGCGAAAAAATAGATTTTAAAGATTATGTCTCTTTCAATAATCAGCATTAGTTTCGACGTATTTTTATTATACAATTTTATTTTTTATGTTCATATACATACCTTGACCAAATTGCTGAAGTTTTTAAGAAAGGCCAGATCAAAAGTACCCTCAACCGGCGGGCTTGCATGACGAGAATAATGAGTGTGGAGGAAGCAAGGGACGTATGCCGAGATCGTAGCAGATGGAGATCTGTGGTCTCTGCCTACCCCTACGGGAGACAGGCGTGACGATATGTATGTATATGTAATTTTATTTATTTCTTCTAAAACTATCAATTTATAGTAAAAATAAAATTTATTATTTCATTTTTATAATCTCATGTTATTATCAGTTATATTGTTAAATATGGTGGTTATTACTCAATATAGTTTAAGGCGTCGAAGTAATGTGAAAGAAATGCGTGTATAGTGTCTTTTTAACTTGACTATTGCATCCATGGCAGTTTTCATATGACCGCCACTATTTTATCAAGACGTATCTTGAAAAGCTGAATTTATGTTTCAAAATACTTAATATTATTACACTTGATATTAGCATAATAGTTATAACTAATTGTCAAGAAAAAAGATACAAAAAAATGTGTATTAATTATTAACAAATATGATAATGAATTGGTTCCCTTTTAATTTCATTGTCACAAACGGCGATAATTTGCTTTCGGTTGTTATCGGTCATCTACATTTACCGCGATAAATATATGTATGTAGTTGTACACGCAATTGTAAAAAAAAATAATCATATGACAAATAATGTTTAACAAGTTCAATGTATTGCTATTTTTGAAGTAATCTCAGCCGTCAGTGTCTTTGTGGCCTCTTAACCGACCTCTACCACGGTCCTTATGAGGCCGAATCAATCTCCTACTCTTTTCATTCGTTACGTTCTTGGCAGTGCGTACGTGACGTGCGTTCGAGTCTCTTTTATCATCGTCCCAAGACAACCGTGGAGTTACGTGGATAGACGTAGCTTTCCACGTAGAACGAGAAAACACTTTTATCGTCGCGCAGGATGAAAGATTTGTATGAGATCTTATTGATCCCTTAACGTAGCAAACATGTTAATTATATGATAGTAAATCAGTAGTAAATAGACTTACGTAGAGGGGGGGGGGGAGAATGGCGGCGCTATCAAGTCCTTTAGTCCTTGTAGAGAGGGTCCTCCAAATGTCCACATGTTCCCTTGATCAAATCTTAAACAAGGCTTTAAAAATGTGCTTATACAGAATGTCCCAGAACTCAACGTCAAGCCGAAACGGGGTGACAAGATGGATTTTAACCATCATGAGAAAAATCAGGATTCATTGTAATCAATCCTGTCATCTCGTTTCGGCTTGACGTTGAGTTCTGGGACACCTGTATAATATACCTAATTCGTTGAAAATGACGGCGACGTGGTTCGCCACCCGTCACGTCCAGATTCTCACGAGGGCGAAAAGCGACTAATGGAGAGCCGTTTCGCTGCGATGGATGGAACTCTGTGGTCTCTGCCAACCCCTGCGGGGGATACGCGTGAATATATAAAAAAATCTATAGGACGTCCAAACCCAAACTACCTCTTATGTAAGAGAACAAATAAGTACAGCCGGTGTACATAAGTACCGCTTGCGTTGCATTTTTTTCCTTTTTTGTAATAAAATTTTAAAAGTGTATCGAATATCTTCATCAGATTCACTCATTTTGACAACAAATGAAAGTAGCTGAAAACAGCATTTTACTAATTTGTTCAATTCTTTAAAAAATATAACCTTTTTAATGAAAAAATTTAGTTCATCTTTCAAATTTACTGTCTCGAAATTGATGTATTCGTTTTTCATTATCGCCTTTGGAACTCACAATATTTTCATATTGATTGATCATTGATTATTGTTATCAGTTACTAATGTGTATGTGAAGTAGATAAATACAGGCGGCCTGTCGTTTGTTAACTAAAAGATAACATTTTATTTATCATATATACTTTATTTATTTTATTTTATTTATGACAATTTACCGGTGAAGTTGGATGGAGTATAGGTCTCACTAGGCAGGCCCGTGTTGAGTGAGACGGTCATTATTCAAATTTGGAATAAATACATATAAATACACATAATTATACAATATAAATACACATAATCTTGGAGGAGACCTTCCAGCAGTGATCTGCCGGGGGTGTTGATGATGATGGAGGCCATTATACTCGAATTGCAAATGATTTTGGTATCAGACCAGGTCAAGAGTAATCAACGAACTTGCATGAAGAGAGTGACGAGTGTGGAGGATGCAAGGAAAGTGTACCTAGGTCGTAGCAGATGGAGATCAAAGAGACGATATGTAAGTATGTTTGGTATCAGATTTGTTTTTATTTTTTTTTATTATATTCACGCCTATCCGCCGCAGGGGTAGGCAGAGACCTCAAAGCTCCATCCGCTACTATTCATCGCAGCGAAACGGCTCTCCATTGGTCGCTTCTCGCCCTCGTGAGAATCAGGACGTGACGGGTGGCGAACCACGTCGCCGTAATTTTTCAACAAATTAGGTATATTAATTTCGTCTTTGTGAATACCACGAGCCGCAAGGGAGGATGGAGGTCAGCCCCAGCAGAGCCCTGCATGCTGAGGTAAGGCACCATAGTACCCGGGGGAGTCCGATCTCGGGACGGTCGGCACGCTTGCGACTAAGCTCGCCCTTAGCCACGCATCCTTTGGCACGGCAGACTGTGGATTGGCGGAGAGGAAGGGAAAGGATAGAGAAGAAAGGAAAGGGCAAGAATCTAGCAGGATAAGAATCAGGTTCGTATTAGAAATTCATATAGTGTCGACCCCTTAAAGATTAAATGTAATAGGTGAAATAAAATTATGTATCAAAGGTAAAGTATATTTTAAAGGTGCAATTAATAAATTAAAGAACTAGATTACATGCGTATTAAATTATATTTCTCTTTTCAAACGCCTATATACGTTATAATTTTATTGTTTGAACATTACATGATATATTTATGAACAAAATAACACTTTACAATTTTAACCATGCAAAACATTACTAAAATATAACTACAATAGTATTTGTTTATTTTTGACACTAAAAGCACAAACTATAAATATTTTATAGTACATAATCTGTATATGATTCACTGGTGGCACGTGCGTATGATGAAATCCAGAAAATGGTAACAACGTTAAACACCCCTAGATCCATAAATTACGTAACATGAATGACACGATTTTAGAGCACCCCCCACCCCCCACTCACAAGTGGAGTTTAAGCACTTTGAATGTATGCATGTGGTGTCACAAGCCTAAATCGACCGTACAGTCTCATTTGTCACACTTTGTTAACCCCCCCCCCCACCTGTAATCTAACGTGCGTCGTAATTTATGCATAGCCCTTTATTATTAGATATTTATAAATTTAACCCTTTCGCGACGTGCTATTTTCCCATTAAGAGGGACAGTTTTCGAAATTTGCGAAATCGTACGTTTTTCGTCGTTATAGCATATACATTTACCCGAAAAGTATGGTAATCAGCGCCTCTAGAGGAATTTTGTATTAAATTTTTAAATATATATTTAAAAATTTAATTAATTTAAAAATATATAATATATCTTAATTTTTGTTTCTTCTTTTAGTGTTTGTCTACCTAATTATATATATGAATGAAATTATAAATCCCTCATATTGTTCTTGTTAAATATTAACTGTAATCGTTGTGTATAGTTGTAACTGGACTTCAAATTTACCTTAAATTCTTTTGCATGTTTGTTATCTTATATTTTATTTAATCTGTAGTCTGTAACTGTACCTTTTGTAATAAAATAAAATAAAATAAATATAAATTTGATAATTATATACTTGTTAAAAAATACATACATACGGGAATATACTGTCTTCGGCGCGAAAGGGTTAAGATGTATATGCGCAGCAAACAAATCATTTCACGTGAAAC
Organism: Baronia brevicornis; assembly: GCA_031353405.1. Classification (NCBI taxonomy): domain Eukaryota; kingdom Metazoa; phylum Arthropoda; class Insecta; order Lepidoptera; family Papilionidae; genus Baronia; species Baronia brevicornis. The sequence goes on along the minus strand of JASFAT010004036.1, from coordinate 137,775 downwards.
AAAACTATGTTGTATTTCATATGTTTACTCATGTTTCTTCATTCAATACGAAAAAAGCAAACATATGAAAATATAGTTTCACTATACGACGGAAGCATCAGTCGTGGGTTGTATGTACCTGACGATAAAAGCTGACGTTTAGCTTAAATAAAATATAATTTATCTCCACTAGAGAGTTAGGTATCCTAACGCAAAATGTAGTGCTCTGTGAATTAGAAACTTTTATAAATTAAAATAAAACTTCAATTAAAATATTAATAAAATTACTCTCAGTGTAAATTAAATAAATAGTGCGAATCAAACTGTTTTGATTGATAAAATATAATATATATATATATATATATATATATATATATATATATATATATATATATATATATATATATATATATATATATATATATATATATATATACATACTATAACATCCATGAACTTTAATATATAAAAAAAATTTGGATACATGGCAAAACGATAGATTTGTATATGATAATATTATTTATAAATAATGATATTAAAAAAACATTTCGATACTTGGTTAAAACGATGGATGGAAAATGTTATCCATTAATTACGATATAAAGATATGTATGTATGTATGTATGTATGTATGTATGTATGTATGTATGTATGTATGTATTATATTTATGTATGTATATATAAAGATAAGATAAAAAATTTGTTAGGATTCTTAGTTGAAACGTAGGATTTCTGTACAATAAAATTATCAATTATTCATGGTGTATAAAATTCGTTAGGGTTACATTGTTAAAATGTAGGATTTCTGTACAATATTTATAAATATTTGTTTAAACATAAGATTTTTGTATAATAATGCTATTATTTATTAACAATATAAAAAAATGTTTGGTTATTGTATTAAAACGACGGATTTCATTACGATAACATAATTCATTAACCATAATACACAAAATCAAATAAACACATGATTTTTAAACTTTGTACGAGTTTTATAAATGTGTCCTGCAAGTCTCTATAAATGAATTTGTGTATAGATGGCGCTGCAATGAGCTAAATTGCAATATGTTTAGTGTATTAGTAAACTGGTATATGTAACTATAAAAATAAATAGTGTGTTCCAGGAATTTGACCATTCAATTTCTCTTAGTCTTTTGGGGGGTTACATGCCAATATGAAGTCCCTCGAGACGGAGCGCTTTTTGGTTTCATATACTATATTTTCTATTATAATGGCGAAAAGCAAGGATTATACGGAGTAGGATTTCTAATGAAAAAAACACCTGAAACCCTAGATCAGTTTCGAAGGAATATCAGACAGAATTGGAGTTCTTAACATACATCTGCCTGTAGAAAAACAGCAGTCATCAATTATTCAAGAGTAGAGCACCTGGAGAAGAAGATAAACACACGGCGAAGGATAAATTCTATAATAAGTTGACTGATGTTATGAAAACAGATACCAAATCAAACAAGGAAGAATTTGTCTTACGAGAACACAGTAGTGGAAAACGACTCATAGATTTCCCTTTTTCATTCAACTTAAAAATAATGAACAGTTTCTTCAAAAAATGGAAATCAAGAAAAATGGAAGTGGATCTCTCCAAACGGTGAAAAATAAAAGAAATAAATTAGGAGATGAACCTATTGAACTAACGGAAGAAAGGAAAACATTGTTAGACAAACGAAAATATAACTGTCAAAATATAGGAAACAGTACGAAAATCAATAAGCAAACACAGGGAAGAAGAAAGACTGAAAATATTTAAAGAACAAATAGAGAAAACAAGAGGAATAAAAAAAGGGTCTGAAACAACTAAAAGAATATATATAATGGATACCCAACAACTCAAAACTCAAAATGAAAAGAAAACTGGACAGCTGACGACTAAAAGACCATCAATAGCTGAAGATAAATATTCAAAAGAAATTATCAGGAGGATAAGCAACGCTTGAAAAAGGTTCTGGTCTCTAAAAACCAAAGCCGATAATAAAATAATGCACATGTCAGTCAAAAGTGAAGTATACAACACGTGTATCTCACTTATGGATGTCAAACTTCGCCTGCCAGAAATAAAAACAACCTAAAACTAATAACTTGTCAACACCACATGGAGAAGAGTATGCTAGACATAAGGCTACGAGATCGAACGTCTATTTCGAAAATTAGGGAAAAAACCAAAGTCATTGATGTCTTCCAAACAATCAAAAAACTGTAGTGCAACTGGATCAGAAACACCATGAGGACAAAAAATTAAAAGTAAACAAGAGACATAGTGGAATGGTATCCCAGGAATGGAAGAAGACAGAAGGGGCAGCAAATAAAGAGATTACTAGAGGGATGGAGAAGATTAATTCGGGACACGGAAAAGTGGATGAAACTAGGGGTGAACTATGTCAAAGGACAATCTAACAAAAAAGTGGTGGCTGATGGCAATTTTAAATTCTTTAAATTTATGGAGTGTTAATCTTATCATTTGTAAATACTCTGGCCAGCGAATGAAGGCTTATCTTATCTTATATGTAAGTATGAAAATAAGTAGTGCTATACGTTCCGGGAATTTGACTATAAATTTTCCCTGAAAGTCTTTTTGGAGGTTACGTGCCAATCCTGTACACACTTTCAATCGATTTCATTTGGAATGTGATAATTTGTTAATGCATGTGTTGATAAAATTTTCTGGATTACAATAGAATAGACAATAATAATTTAAAGTCCACTGTGATGACACACTGCGCGCGTAGCGGAAACATTCCTATGACAGATCGAACACCCCCACTCCGATTCTGATTTTCAGGATCTATTCTTCACACGATGAGCTGGGGACGGTAATAATAAGTTGATATTTGCGTATTTAAAAAGTCTAGCAATGCAAATAACGCAACAAACTAGAATTCCTTTAAGACGTTCGCGACGGGGTGTACCATGCGTGACACGCTCTTTTCTGTCCCATGGGACGAGATGAGCCACCGGTGGTACACGCCGGTGTCAACCCAATAAAAAAGGTGATTGTTGTATTTAAGGAGATTGTAACAAATTTATTTATTAATTTATATACATAAGAGAAGTATTTGTATGACGTTGGGCACGCGAGCACACAACAGGCTCGGCCCACGTGCGGCCAGCGAATTCAGACCCCGTCGCGAATGTATTAAACGAGCCTAATTAATCTATATAATGCTTTTATTAGAAAAAAAATGGTTCATGTCAATAGGCCAACCCATAGTCAATGGTAAAGATCGGGCAAACTGCCATACGATATTTTTGTTTCGTTTAAAAATAGGACTAGAATTCTTGTTAACAGTTCCAACTAAGCTTAATGTTTGTGCTATCAAAGTTTTCACATCGATAGTCCAATGTAAGATACGAACTCACGACATACAGATTGTAAGCTTGAATATTATTGATATTAATTTTGCTAGAACAGCAGGTGAGATACTGCAGTTAAGTGGTGAAGTTATCACTTTTGGAGTCAATGGTAGCGGATTCAATTCCCACATCGGGAAACATTTAAACGGCCTTCGTATTTATTCCGAGCATTCCGGCATTCTTTTATTATTATATAAAGATAACTGTAAATGCTATTTCAATAATGAAATCTGTAATTTAGAATTATTGTATTATGGAATACTTCATGTTTCCTTTAAAATATAATGTAATCTTGGTGTCTGGGGGGCAAGAAGCTCTGAAGTTTCTTGACTGTCCATGGGCTAATAAAGCTATTTATTTATTAAACATCCAATCTTGTATCTGACGTTATATCGCGTATTTGTCCTGACGTTATATCGCGTATTTGGCCTGACGTGATATCGCGTATTTGTCCTGACGTTATATCGCGTATTTGGCTTGACGTTATATCGCGTATTTGACCTGACGTTATATCGCGTATTTGGCCTGACATATCTGGCAGTCAAGCGATTAATAAATACTCACTATTGCGTGGTAATATAACTGGGTGCATATCTTCTACAGTACAGCAATGCAAGTTGTTGTGGAACATATATTGTATGGTGAGGTGTTTCTCTTCGCCGACACAGGGGTCAAAGAAACCTGGAAGCTCCGACTGAAAATAAAATCAATCTTTTATGCATACTGTTTTCTTTTGAATCAATTTTTTACAATGTGCAATAGGGAAGGTTATTTTTGGGAAAATTTATAGAACGACCATTTGGTTCAGTGTCAGGGCCCCCGCCCACGGAATCAATGGTCGCGGGTTCAATCCCCGCATCGCAATAAATATACGTACGGCCTACAGATATTTATTCCGAGTCTGGTAACCGCGCCAATCCGCATTGGACAAGCGTGGTGGGTTATTGTCCGTTCCTCCAAAAATGAAGAGGCCCGTGCTCAGCAGAGGGACATAGATGGGCTGCAGAAAAAAAATATCTGATCTGTCTGCTTTCACTTTATGAGAATTGTTATCTGAACTATTCAGAATAATGTATAATGTTACTCCTATTGATGGCCTAAAATAAAAAAAAATAAACTAATACTTTCACATTCATATATTACATACAGAATTTAATTCTGTTTCACATTTCCAAAGAAGAACAAGTGACGTAATGCACTTCGATTGGCGTTTGCCGTCGGGTGACTTTAGAGTAATATGTAATATTATTATATTTTTTTTATATATATATTCACGCCTATCCCCCGCAGGGGTTGGCAGAGACCACAGAGCTCCATCCGCTGCCATTCATCGCAGCGAAACGGCTCGTCATTGGTCGCTTTTCGCCCTCGTGAGAATCAGGACGTGACGGGTGGCGAACCATGTCGCCGTCATTTTCGACAAATTAGGTATATTAAATTCGTCTTTAGTGAATCCCACGAGCCGCAAGGGAGGATGGAGGTCAGCCCCAGCAGAGCCCTGCATGCTGAGGTAAGGCACCATAGTCCCCGGGGGAGCCCGACCCCGGGACGATCGGCACGTTTACGACTAGGCTCGCCCCTAGCCACGCATCCATTGGCACGGCAGACCGTGGATTGGCGGAGAGGAAGGGAAAGGATAGAGAAGAAAGGAAGGGGCAGGAAAGGAAATGCGGATTGGGGGGGTTACCAGACTCGGAATAAACATTTAAAAATCCATATAAATATTTATTCCGATGCGGGAATCGAACCCGCGACCATTGACTCCGCGGGCGGAGGGCCCCGCCACTGAGCCAATCGGTCATTATTATTATAATTATTAAATATTATTATAATTATTAAATAAAAATTCCTTTAGAAAAAAAAAGAAATATATATGTGGTTAGAAATAAATCTATGTGGTTTTCCTTATTAAAGATAAATTTATATCATGGAAACTACCATTTCGTGGGAAATTTATCTTTTATTTGAACACAATCAAAATTCCTATTTTGACTAGCGCATGTGGATTTTTGTGGTTTCAAATTTAGATCAGTATGTAAAAAATACTCTTTTTTTACGGGATAGGAGGGCAAACGAGCAAGCGTATCGCCTGATGGAAAGCAATCAACGCCGCCCATGGACAACCGCGACACCGCAGGAGTCGCGGAAGCGTTGCCGGCCTTTTAGGTATGTATAGGCTTGTTTTTTGAAGGTTCCAATGTCGTAGCGGTTCGGAAAAACTGCCGAGGGTAGCTGATTCCACAAACTGGTGGTGCGTGGAAAGTAGTTACGGGAGAAACGCACCGTAGTAGATCGTCACTCATCCAGATGGAGGGGATGAAATTTTCCTTTACGGCGAGTTGTGCGGTTGTGGAATTCGGCGGCGGGAATTGTTCCAAACAATTCCTCTGGAGTCGTTTTCGCTTCTTGTTCTAATGTTCTGACGATACTACACTACTGTAACCCTTTATTGTTCACAAGGATGAATGCGTACAGATTGTTATGTTAATGTTAAGCGACCTTAATGTTAAATTGTTAATGTTAATTGTTTAAATGTTGGAATGCACCCGGTCGCGACGGTTGTCAAAGGCGCACTGATGAGTTAATTAATTATATTATATATGCACGTGCTCGATGTCAGCAGTACACCAAACACAAGGTGTGACGTGATAGGTTGACTAGTTAGTTATTTTCAAGAGATTGGACATTATTGTATTTCACTTGACACTAGCATAAGTTGTAACTAATTGCCATCAAAGGAAAGAACACTGTCGATGAAATTGTAATCCTGTTTTAGTGTAAACACCAAAAAAATTAGAATATTTTCAAGCAACTTTAGTATAATTCATTCGATAATCAGTATTTTTTTATGTATTTGGGTATATTTATATATTTGGGTAAATAAACAATGCCGCAATAATACATTAAATTAAAAACTATCATTATAATATATTGTGGTACTCACCACATTTACCACAGATTAATAATATTCAAAAAAAATGATGATGAAATAAATATTACACTTACTTTACTTGCTTCGAGCAAATTAAGTCTTGAATCTTTCACTAGGCACTGAATGGGTATAGTGACGTCTATCGTCTCACTGTAATTGCTTGGGGATTCCGGAGTTGGACTGTCCCCTGTCGGTTCAGGGTTCACTTCGTGGCTTGTTGCACCTGGAATATGATAGATAGATAGATAGATAACTTATTTATTCAAGATACAATGCAAACAACATCAAAACTAACAATACAAATAAAAATTAGAGTAAAGTACTGCACAAGTTTTCGGAATAACTTTCACGTACCAAAGAATAAGCCTTGGCTCAGCTTAAATGCTGTAGTTAACTTTTTTAACTACATAATATAAGGTTAACTGCAGCATTAGTCATTCTGCATACACCTGTTAGCGTGTGCGTTACACGAAAAATTCAAAATAAATCAAGTATTTCTAAAGAAATGCTGTACTTTTTTTATTAATTGAGTAAAGCTACTAGCAAATAAAGCTATATGAGCAATTTTTTTAATAATATATGTAATGAATATATATGCACTCCCTTTCAAAACAGTTAAGAGAGCTGGTCTCATCAGAGAACAATCTCTCCTATTTATTTTAACCTGTTCGACATGGTAATGAAGAGCCGACTTTCAATTTTTTTAAGAGAATGTATGGTTGGTGTGCTCCATTAAGGGTATATGTATATCTATGTGTGTGTATATATATATATATATATATATATATATATATATATATATATATATATATACCTCCCTTAATGGAGGTTCATGTCCAGCAAAGAACTTCTGTCGACTCTATATGTTTATATACACCATAATTAACCATCAGCTTTCAAGCAAGGTTGATAAACTTCTTATGCATATTATCACACCAGTTTCCACACACATCCCTACGGGATGAAAAAAATATACCACTGATCTCCATCTGCTATGGTCTCCAAACTTTCCTTCGTTCCTTCACAAGCAAGCTTGCCGATTAAGGATACTCTTGACCTGAACTTTCCTAGAAAACTTCGGCAATTTGGTCAAGGTATGTTTTCCTTGCTCTTCTCCTACCGATCCTTCCATCCATACAAGCAATGTTAATATATATTTTTTGCCAATCGTCTTTCATCCAACATCCTTATATCATCCGAAGTTAGCCCACACATACTTCTTAATGCTCCCATTTCCACCGCATTCAGTCTGCTTTCATGACTCTTCTGCCAAACCCAACTTATCACTACCGTACATCAGAGTTTGTTCCGACTCTCGTCGATGGATCGCTGTTAATAATTATTATAAATACCTGCAGGGAGTTTTCCATATATAGCACGCATTATAACTAATCCTTTTTTCTTCTCCTCATCACTCCTGATCCTGGAGTAAGTTTCACGCATAAGTTCTATTGTCGCTCGTGCTTGCCTCTGCATTTCTTGCAGTCTACAATTATGAACATAACTTTATTATGCATATCATCAATTATAAAAATTACTGTATAATATGGTAGGAGCTTGGTTGATGATGGACTGACATTTGACCTATTAAATATAATTTCATTAGCCAAATGTCAGTCCGCCATCGACGAAGGAAAATAATTTAAATAGGTAATAATAATTTTTAAATGAAAAAAGGCATTTACACTTAACCCTCCTATAACCCGGTAGATTGGTTCCGCGTTATAGGAGGGTTTAGCGTTATACGAGGGATCACTGTATGTAGAATCAATGTTCCTAAAACTCAAAAACTAGGAACAAAACTTAATAAAATAATTTATTTTTATAAGAACAAGATGTGCAAACTTGACAAAATCATTATAAACTTCACAGTAAAGATATATATGACTTGGGAAATGCGCGCGTTACACGAGGGAAAACAGGTGTTATACGAGGGACATGAAATCGCGTTATAGGAAGGTTTACTGTACCTTTCAAAATTAGCTTCCATAGACCGCTGCCTTTCACGCTCCTGGCGCTCCTTGTTGATTGGTTCTAGAACTAATTTCTTCACCACCATCCACGACACCAAAGGGAGCACAGTAGCATAAAACACAGGCGATGGCATCACTTCCTCGCAGAGATGAATGGGCACTACTATTGTTTGGGTGGAGCATGACCACCTGAACAAGGAAATATCTAAATTGGATCCCCAGTTTTTAATTCAGTATAGTATATATATTTGAATTAATGGCTTTCAATAGCACCATACTAGCTCGAATGATTCCGCCAATGTCACATTGAATGGAGAAGACACGAAGGAGATTAACCGTAGACCAAACTTACCCTCTATCTCTTACAGTTTCCCAAATAACATGTCAGTCAGTCAGTCAGTAGTAATGCAGTTTAATATAAGCAGCTTCATACAGAATGTCCCAGAACTTAACGTCAAGCCGAAACGGGGTGACAGGATTGATTGTAACCATCATGAGAAAAATCAGAAAAAAAAATATATCCCATGCAGTTTGAAAATTATGGGCAAATTTTTCAGTTATTGTGGTTAATTTTTATTATTTTTGTTCATATAAACTTTGGAACCGTAACCCTAAATAACATTTCTAGAATCACAGTAAAAAATAATGACACAATTGCCCCAAGTTTCCTAGAATTAAGAATATTTGTTAAACTATGAATTTAAAATTTTCAAAATTTGTCGACTTTGAAAGGGCCTCCTTTAAAAAAAAAGTACTAGAGTGCCATTAAAAGTTGGCGCATTTAATCAGTATTGTAAAATGGTACAATACTTGTTAGTTCCACACTAAAAAAACGAGTAAAAAAATAAAAACCTCAAGTAACCCGATTTTTGCTATCCCATTTTACTCAGTTAAAATGTTTTTTATTCGCACAAGCTCTTGGTAGGTTCTTAATTTTAAGATCTTCAGATAGATTTTTTTCTGATTTTTTCTCATAATGGTTACAATCAATCCTGTCACCCCGTTTCAGCTTGACGTTGAATTCTGGGACACCCAGTATAATAGAATATTTATTATTTGTATTTCCATTACTTCAGTTTAAGTACGACTCCGCTTGGCACGCCCAACATAACGGCCGCCGACACGGTGCTGCTTTGCGATACTTTCTTTTCTGCTCCATATTCTGCTATAGCTCCGAAACTACCAAACCTAAAACAGAGAGATAACATCATGCCTTTAGAGTATCATGCCTATGCATACAATATCAGATAGATAGATAACTTCTTATTCAACAAAGTACTGTTGTCATGTGAGAGGTGACTTACGGTACTAAGGGTTAAAATAATACAAAAATCATAATAATCAAGTAAAGGGCGTATAGTTTTAATCGTGTAACACAAGAGAGTAATAAGTTTATTTTTCTAGGAATTAATTTAAGAAACAAGGCATGAACGTGAAATAATTAAAAAAAAAAACGTTTTTTCATAAGTTAAAATATAATTACTGAACTCAAACTTACAAGACACATAAATATAGAAGTGATAAGAATAAAGCTGTTATTCAAGAGTAAAAAAAAATGTAATGATCATAATTATAATATGTAATATTTTCTAGGACAAGGGTTGTCAACTGATCAATAGCAGTTATTAATCAAGTCGATCGTGGCAAGGCTAAGAAATAAATAGTTAATAATTATGTAAAATACGATTCGATGTCAAGTTTATGAAGAAGTATTGATTATGTAATCGGTAAATCACACATTAGAGTTATTTTAGTGAACAATTTAGTATAATTTAGTTGACTACCCCCATTCAAGACTTTCGCAAGGCAAAATTGGCGTGTGTAGTTGTAAAAAAAATGCAGTGTAACCACACTATATGCAGTGCTAAATCCCTGCGACCAAGCCATAACTTGCCATGGGTATTGTATGTGGCAACTCTAAGAATAAATACTACATATAATTATGAATTCGCATATCGCAATGCACAAAAATTCTGTGTAGAGTTTATTTTCATTATTAATAAAGTATTATTAATTAATAATATACACATAGACATAAAAAAGAAAAGCGCTGCAGCGTTCTAAGTGTATGCACTTTTTTATGGGATAGGAAGGTAAACGAGCAGAGCAGGAAAGCAATCAACGCCACCCATAAACATCCGCAGTGCTATAGGCAGTGCAGAAGCGTCATTATGGCATGGGAAAGGGGGTTGAGCCTAAGGAACTCAACCGCTCAGCACGGTAGCTAAGCTCCCACTTCACCGGAGTGTGGTACTTCCCTGGGCAAGTCAGCCTATTCAAGTTACAGACAAATAATATGCCATTTTTGACAAAGTATATCGCTGCCTTACAATAACTATGCTTGAAATTGTCTCTTTCGAGTAAAGAGTAGAAGAGACGATTCCAAGTAAGGAAGAATATTAAAAAACATACAATTTCACAAAAATTCATGTACACTAACATTAAACAGAACGAGATGATTACACTTACAACTATTTATCTGAATTTATTATTCTATTTATGAGGTGTTAAAAATTGTACATCCATTTATTTCAAAAACAAGCAATAAAAATATAAATAAAATTTTGTCGTTTTACACTGTAAAATATAGTTGTTCGCTTAGCTCGGTAGCAGACATTTATTATATATAATTAAGATAATAGTATAAAAAAACATTGTGAAATCTTTCGAGATCAATAGATTGTATAATATTATAAATATTGATAAAAGCACATTAACCTATGTAGGTGTAGAAACATGATTTTACACAGCCTATAGCAGTATATCAAGCCAAACAAAAACATACTAGAAAAATAATACAACTGCAAAAAATTACTGGCAAATAAAAAAGACATCTGCAAAAAATTACTGGCAAAAATAACATTCGCATGACACACTACTGGCAAAAATAACATACCAATAATGGCAACTTATAGATCAAGAGATAACTTTTTTACACAAAATTTAGAGTATTTTTTTTACAATACAAAAACAGGTTATATCAAGAAATTGCTAGGACATTGTAAAAAACATTACAAAAAAAATACAACTGTACAAAATACATTGTCAAAAAAAAATAAATAAATAAAGAAACCAGAAGATAATTTGCACAAAATTTAAAAGATTTATTTTACTTTTAGTTGCTTTGTGATTTCACCTATTGACAGTCAATAAGTGAAATCATAAGTGAAACTGATTATTTATATTATTATAAGATAATTTTACGTTGAAATTAGATCATGGTTACTCACTTTAAGGCTAATCTCAATTTCAAATCGTATTGTGGCAACTTCCTCATAATGTTGAACGAAATAAACGAATGTGGATTGCCAATTTGTATGGCTGTGTTTGTGTGATATTTCTCGGAATCCTTGACATATATAGAAGTCATCGATGAACCTCCTTGACCGCCAGCTCGATATGTTAAGTAGCCAACTGAATGTGCGTCGAGTTGTAATGCCATTGCTGAAAAATAAAATTTTAAATACCAAATTTATTAGAGGTTCACATTTTATGATGAATCTTAATATACCGAATTCGTCAAAAAATTGACGGCGACGTGTCGCCAGCCTTTACGTCCTGATTGCCACGAGGGCGAGAAGCTACGAAGGGAGAGCCGTTTCGCTACGATGTCCTCCCGTTTATCCTCTATTCGTTACTACACCATTCATCCGACCGTGATGAAAATTTGGTATATAAGTACTAATACTTTTTCTTTACATAGCATTCAATGTATGCCGGGTGCAGCGAGCTTTCAACAAGTACACATAAATATAATCGAACCGTTGGCCTACGATGATAAAACTCTTACAAAAGCTCATATGTTTATTTTCTTGATACTACACCACAAACACTATTCAATATTTTATAGGATAAGGAGAAAAACCCAGCCAAATAGTCAATCTTGAGAATGGTTAAACTTTGCTCACACGAAAGTAGCCACATACAATAATTTAGAGTAGCCTAATTCCCAGGTTGTCATTCAATTATAAGCATATTCTTCTACTTTTAAAGAGGCTCACATCCATTAGTTATACATAGTTGATGATGATAGACAATGAATACTTTTAACCCAAGCATTTTTATGAATAAGAAGTAATAGCTCACATAGCACAAAGACAGCATATGAGAATGGTACATACTAGAAACAAGGCTCGGCACAATGCCTCTTGGAGTGAACTGCATTACCGTCCCACAATTCAAAAACATCAATCTGGACACTGTACGGAACACCTTGAAGCCAAGTAGAGGTCCATTGCCTATTCCACATTCAACCTCTGTCCAGCCTTTTTCGGAACTAAGATGTTTATTTGATAAGTTCAAGGATCCTGTACCTAAAATCACATAAATTATTTATTGTTATATAAATAATAATTGTTTATTAGGTTGCTAATAGGGAGATCCATGTGTACTTTATAACATTTATTTGTGACACAAAATAAAGGTAACAAATCTTTAAATGCGAGTGAAAGGTCTTTCAGGCCAAAGGTAAATTCCTGCCCTCAACTGTAGCACCCATTAAGTTATACGGTAGTCCGTTGTATAAGTAAGTACCTTGGTCATATGGTATCCTATGACCTGAAAGATGAAGTTGATATAGAGAGAGAGCGCAGGGTGTTGCCTGTTAGAGCAATCATCGTATGCAGGCTGGCTGTGTCGCTAACCTTCTTTAGAGCTTACTGTACTTTTTTTAACACGAACAGCCTGTGGGAGTACAGCGCTCTGCACCCGCAGTACAATAATGCATTCAGGATGCTGATGGGACTGCCTCGTTGTTGCAGAGCGTGTGGTATATTTTCTGAAGTGCATGTGGATTGCTTTTATACAATATGCGCGATCGGTGTATATACCTGGTGCGCAAGGTTCGGACAGTCCCAATGGGATCCTGCGGGTATTTGCCGACAGATTTGATTGTCAGTATCTGAATCATTGTCAAATGGTGCATATGCTGACAAATCAAGCTTGTCTTATGTAAGGTAGGATTAAGATTACTAACATTAGATTAGTGTGTGTGTTTACGACGTTCGTAGGTGGCGCTGGTTAATAATTACTAGGCGACCGACTTTTTCATTTGCCGAAATTTTCATAAAAATATTTTTTTTATAGAATTGGGAGACAAAAGAACAAGCGTGTTACCCAATGCAAAGCAATCAACGTCGGCCATAGATATTCGGATCCACAAATGCGTTGTCGACTTTAAATATTAAAAAAACACTGAAAAAAGTTATTACCGTTTCCATTTTGCGTGGAAATATTTCCCGATAGTGTCATAGTATTTTTCAACGTTACAGGAACATCTATCGATTGTTGAATAGTCATGCCCGATACCTCTATAGTTGGTATAATGTTATTGTCTTCCCTAAAATCATCAAACATCATTAGCAGCGCACACACATTCAAGATTAAATGTAATACAAATCCTCTAACACACCTTTTTTACAAAAAACAGAGAATTTTTTATAAAAGGAGAATGAAATATATGAAATCTGTTTCTGTTTTACTTTTGTAAAAGAGAAACAAGTTTCTTTACATATGGTTCCACATATTCAAATGTAATACATATAATAAATCATCATCAATACAGTCACTAAATTGTTCTTCCTCAAAATTGGGGCGTGTAGCAGATGGAGCGATGATCTGCGCATAGCCGAAGATTGGGCTAGGTCGCGCCTTGAGTGAGGCCTATGTCCAGCAGTGGACTGCCGCGGGCTGATATTTAAATAAGTAATTGACATGAACATTTCCAATGTGCATGATACTTACAAAATTTCGTATTCATCATAGTACTTCATAAACATATCGGTTGCGTTGACTGATACGCTTATTGTACCCCGAGGATTCGCACTTTGTTGTAGACGTCTTTCTTCCCTCTCGCGTTTTAACCTACAGTGATGAAAAATCGTATAAAATGTATGTATATAACGTATAAATAGTTGTACTATTCACCAATTAATACCACAAAAAATAATAGTTAAACTATAAATTAAAATATTCATTTCATTTTTCCTTTTCTTTAGGAAAACAATAGATTTATCTATCAACTCCATAAAAAAAGAAAACCTGAGTAAGCAAATCAACTTATGGTAAGTTACCATCGCTGGTCATGAGCATAAGCAGTCAAGTAAATATGCAGGTAGTTCGTAGTATCCTTATGTAGGTAATGCACTATATATACATCACCTAACTCCCAAGGAAGTAATTATAAAAGGAAATGAAGAGGTGCCACTGTGTGTTGGTATAGGAAGTCCTCCTCTAGTTTTATCATAAATATTGTTTAAAATTGAATTTTAAATCATATGAACAGGTTTTAATAACTGAAAATCAATATGTGGTAGTATGCCGGTAAACTTGTTTCAAATATGTTTCTCTAAAACTTTCAAAATCAAAGAGAAATAAGCAAACTTTTGAAGACAATATGGTATTTAGGCTTGTTCAGAAATATAATACACTATTATAGAATATTGTCTAAGTACCGACTATTCTTCTATGCTTTCTTTAGGAAGTGCTGAACACTTTCTGGAACTGGATGTCAAAACAATTTACTCATCTTTTACCTCTTACATTACTCTCCTTCTTCCTCTTTGATACTCCTACACCCTTTGTGATGACAAATGCTTTCCAGTAAGAAAAGACCACTGTCATTTCTTTACCATAAAAGAATTGGAATGTTGACATTACATATTCAAAACATACCGTTCATATTCTTCCCGTATTTCCTTCGGTGTACGTGTTCTAAAAATAACTTCCCACCCATCAACTTCTAATCCTTTCTTTCCTGAAAAAAATTAACAAATGAATTCAGATCAAAACGTAACACTGTTGTAAAATTGTCATATTAATTCAAAAATGTTCCTTCATATATTCAAACAATCAATAAAGTTTAATTCTCAATAAAGTTTTATTGCACTAATGTTAAACATACTGTTTAGGTGTATATATAACAGATCATCATTTATTTTTAAATATACACAAAGATTATATCTTGTTAATGTTAATAGGGCATAATGTACAGCTTTTATAAGTTTGTAATATAATGCACATCATCATCATCACTGATAAGCTTCCATCAGTCTCATACCACCTAGCCTGATCTTTGAGTACACACAACTTATTTCTGCCAACCGGCCTGCACTGATCACCACTCCATTTAGCTAAGTACGCCTCATATTATTTTCCAAGACGCTGTCTCTACTCCATTGGCAAGGAAAATAGGCGCATGTTGACATCATATTTCAGAAACCATGCCATTCTACTATGATAATAAATATGTCTCCACTCCAGCACTCAACTACTCTGCCTCTGTCTATTGCCATTTCAGTTTGCTAATATGCAAATACGGATGGACAAGTTTTGATCAACAGTTTTGGTTTTCCAATCTTTTCACATAAAAATTTCTATTTAGTCTTGTGTGGAGAAGTCAATATCAATAAAAGTTTGGTTAAAACAATGGAAATATAAAGTACAAAAGGTATTACAAAAACACAGAACATACCTAATGTATCATATATAGCTCTTTTGTGTGAATCAGATAGTACTTCGTAAGCTTCTTTCACTTTATTAAATATTTGTTCAGCCCATTTTTGTTTATTAGGGTCAGTACTGTGCTTGTCAGGGTGAAACATACGGGAAAACCGGCGATAAGCGCTGTTAATTTCTTCAGTAGTTGCCTGTTAAAAAATTGGTAAACCATAATACACTTGGCAGAATATATTAACACGATTAGATAAATAGATATTTAATAAACAATTTTAAAAAGAGCAAGAAAAGGGACATGGCGAATTTAAGGAGTTAGCCCTAAATCAAATAAAATGGAAATTGCTTAAGTTATGAATGGACGGAATCATGTGATGACCCAATTTGCTGAGAAGTGAGTGAAGTTATTATTAGTCCTTGTGTGTTTATAATGGCACCCATAATACAGGGAATTCTTAAGTAGAGTCACACCTCTACTTTTAGTGTAAAGCATTTTTTGTGTATTTTATTTTATATCATTGTTTAAAATATGGAATTCAGGCCACCTTAGATACTATATTAAAAATAAGTTTAATTCACTCCACATAACACTTACTCTATTTTGTTGAACATTTTCAAGTTAATTTGCGATTGCTTCCATATCTGATACTTTTAGATGTTTGTTTTTTAAATTAAAATATTAAACACACTATTGCTTTAAAAGCAAATATATATACATAACCCTAAGGTCTTTGTCATGCTAATCATGATGATGGTTACCAGTGCCAAGAAACAAAAAGTAAATTAAAATTAGACTGATACTAAAATGTAATGGATAGAAGTTTTCATATAGAAAATTGTTATGATTGAAAGTGGTCTTAAAGAGCATAACAAACATCTTTAAAAAAAAACATGAAACATTCCCTAAACTTACAACAGCGAAAATTACATTCCCCAAATGTTTCCATTTCTTAGGCACAGCAAAATTTTGCATGGGGCTATTTCTCTGTATGGCAGATGTGAGGCCAAAACAAGTAAGAAACGTTGTGTGAAAATTATTATTTAATTTAAATGATGAGCTAGTGTGTCATTGGAGTGCTATACTATAGTGGCACATCTTTCAAGGAAATGACATCCGCTAAAGCCACTATAGTGGCATGTCATTCAGAAAGAAGATATTCACAAAAGCCACTATAGTGACGCATCATTCAGAAAGATAATATCCACGAAAGTTACTGTAGTGGTGGATCATGCCTGAGAAGTTAACTATGCTGAATGTTTCTTTTTATACCAATAATATTATTTTTTTATAGTACTAAACTCTCTTAATACTATAAAAATAAATAGTAATTTATGTAAATAAAGGTGATAACAATAAGTTCTGACAAATGATTAGAATATTGGAAATTTACTTTACCTTTCAAATATATTTGTAATATCAAGCCTACCATGCAAAAAAAAATAATGATTATGCTTTAAACTGCCAAATCATATAAAATTACTTTGAACTTTATAATAATAAGGGTTTGGTTAAAAATCAGGTCTAGAGCTACATTATTAATAAGGTAAACTGAGGCTTTACTGCCACTTATCAGAATAATTTTATTATATACTATATTTGCTTAATATTTTTGTCACACATTAAATTTAACATTAGTTCATAACTTAAAAGTGAACCTTACATTGATTATTTTAAGCATTAATCATTTTAAGCATTAATCATTTCAAGCAGACTTTTTATTGAGTCAATAATGTCCAAATTTATCTTTCATATGATTTGTTTATATTGTTTATATAGATTTAAATGTGTATGTACGTACAATTTGCGATAACAAACACAATTAAAAAACCGCACAATCATATACATAATCAAATTTTAAATGAAAATATAACCTCAAATATAAACCTCAGTATCAGACTATATGAAAGAGAACTTAATTATGGTTTATTTTATATTGCTGATGTATTATTGTTATAACAACTTGAAGTTATATAACAGCGTTGTAGTCAGGTATAACTACTTTAAATGAAACATGTGATTAATATATTTACCGTCTTAGATACATTCAATAATTGGTAGTAGTTATCTTCCAGCAGAATACTTTCTCCGTCTTCATCCATAGTTTATAATTTGAATAAATTTTAAATACTAGATCGATTGCTAAAAGACTAATATACTACTTAAATCATGTACCTAAGAACTAGATGAACGTTGAGAAAAAAATCATGACACCTGTCTACAAAACGTCAATTCAGTTATAGGTATATATTTTTAAAAGAACGATTGCATTGGTTATAAACCCTTAAGCCACGGCTGGGTTTACCACTTATTTTTTACGCATCTAAATATCTGCCTGTTTTGCAATCCAGGTTTTCGGTCTCACTTTTATTGAATTGAACCACTGTGTCAATTAGTGGTTCTTTAATGTAATCATTATACATTATGTCAATAAGTCCTTATTCGGGATTTTTTTCATCAGTTTCAAATTTTCCAGTAGAATATTTTTTATTTTTCAATCAGACTTACTATAAATGTTGTGCAACGACACCGCATTATTTCTTCATCTTTCCGTGGTAATCCATTAGTCCTCATTTTTCAAGCCTTTGTTTTTCAAATCGTAATCCAAGATAACATTTTCGATCCAAGAGATCATGAATATTTTGTGTAAAAATATTAACTTTATTTGTAGGCAACGTAACTTTACTAATAATTATTAGGTTGGTCAACTCTTCACAAAATTTGGTGTGATATTCATTTTATGACTTGAATATTTTATTGATTTTGTTTATTTCAATTAATAATGGATACAAAAATGAAATATATGCGTAGTTATCTTTTATTAATGTTAGTTATGGAAAAATGTGGTTTTAGTTCTATCCATTAAGCGTATATTCTTTTTTATTATTCTAAAAATTATTGTAAAAAGAGTTACTTTAAAATAAAAAAAAGAATGTAACATTAAACTCAGCGTGAAATTGGCGTGAATATTAATTTTGCTTTAATTCAGTCCCTAGTTATCATTTTCAAATACGGTAATTAAAAACGCTAGAAAAAAGCAACCCTACTAGCGAATGATGAACAGTTAACACTGACGCAATATCCGCCATGATCCCATATGATGTAGAGTAGACATTTTTAAACCGTTGCAGAATATCGGAGTCGTTTTTCCCAGCGATTAGATTTTGAAAATATTTTGTAAAACGTTTATAAAATTACTATTTTAAATGTAGCGTTTTCGTTCCGCGCTTATCTCGACGTCAGAGATCCAAAAGTGGTAAGTTAATTTACGTATTAAAAACCTATTTAGAAGAAAATGCCGTATTACTACTACTTATTTTTAATGGGTTTCTCATTGTACCATGTGCCAGTAAATTGCTAATTTATTTCCATATTTTAAAAAATACGATGTTTTTATCTGCATAAAGACAACACATGAAAGGTATTTTTTTATCAATATTTGATACACAAAGTAATAGTTTATTTATTAGCTATTTCTCTTTAATAACGTTCTCCTCTCTCGATGTTCAAATTAGTTTCTCTTTATGGTATAAGTGTTGTGTCTGAGATGCACCAATAACTTCACAAGTAAGCACATGGCTTTCCCCTGTCAGAAATGTAAATTATGCTTCACAGTGAAAGCCTCTGAGTTAATGTATTTATCTCCTTAATATATTGATGAAACATACTTATGTACACTATATAACATTCGTTTTCTGGCACTTTGTTATAATCATTTTTAATTGGCATACATCTTTAAGGTCTTCATATTTTTCTTTGTATACAGTCATTTCTTTTCTTTTTAAATAGTGAGAATATTTTTTTATTTTTACTGTTGTACTAGCAAAGTTTGTGTTTGTACAAAGACTTCTCAAAACAAATAGGATAATTATTTGACTTCACAAGAAATTAAACCAAAATTAGTATTTAAAATCTGTGCAATGCACATATTTAAAAATATTATTCTTGTAAAAAAAAACCAATAACAACTTTTATATATAAAATCTCAGTGGTTAAAGAATTAAAAAAATATAGTACTATATATTACATATAAATGAGTACAAGTAAAGTTTATGCATACTATTTCAGGGCTGAATCTAGTAATCATTTAAATCCGTATAGTCTTACATCATTAATTACATGCTTTTTAAAATTTATTGGAAACTTTAATATTATATTAAATTAACTATAATAATTTTTGTTAATTATTTTAGAGGGGTAGCAGGCTTTTGTTGTTTTATTAGTTGTTTATGAGTTATTATGAATTGTTTTTATCGCAAAGCCTTGAATTAAATAGCTTTTGTGGCTAAAAAGTTCACCAATTTCACACATTTTTTATCTAAAAAACATTTATTAATATTATCTAATATATATATATATCTAATAATAATAATAATATCTAATAATAATAATAATTCTTTACTTGCATAATAATGAGGTCTAACAAGATGAAAAAATGAATATGTATAAAAGCTCCATCACATTATTAATGGAGTCAGGCGTTACTTTGCAGAAATCCATCACTATATGGACAGTCAAAAGTTTTTCTTAGCTAAGATCCGCGACAAGCTTGTTGAGCTAGGTAAAACTTTTGACTGTCCATATACTCCATCACATTGCCACTTATGGCGTACATTTTTCAGGTGAACTCCTTTAACTTTTAGGAAAGCGAATGTCAAGCAGTAGACTTGCATCATTATTGATGATGAGGTGATAAATGAGATGAGTAGTCTACTAATGAGAACTTTACAGTACTATTTATATTTACTTTACAGACTACATAAATGGACCCAGAAATGTTTGAGTTAATATAGAATTGAATCAGTTGTGTAGTGGCTTTATACAGGGCATTTCACATAATCAATGTATATCCTTTTCAATTATTATATTAAGCAAATATTAAAATCAGTATCAGCAACAACCTGCTATGATTTACCAAAAATAATAATTTTGAAAACATTATTTGATTAACTTCTACCATTAAATTTACTTAACATACATTTAAATTTATAATCCTTTAAACTGTGATCGTTTGATTGGTTGATGACTTTGGTTCTTTTGTTTTTTATTTAAGGTAATTAGAAGGAATCACCACAATGCCTTCGACACATCTTAGCTTGCGGGAGGATGATGTAATTAGATTGGCGCTTGAGTTTCTTCACAACCGTGACTTGCACATCGCACAGTTGTCATTGGAACGAGAAACTGGTGTCATTAATGGCAATTTTGCAGATGACGTATTATTTTTGCGACAATTGATCCTCGATGGCCAATGGGATGATGTTATTGAATTTATTCAACCGCTAAGTACATTGGAAGCGTTTGATGCGAAAAAATTTAATTATGCTATATTGAGGCACAAATATATGGAGCTGCTTTGTATTAAGTCTGAAATAAAAGTGCATATGGATGTTGAGGATGTTCTAGAAGAGGTTGTGAAGGTATTAAAAGATTTGGAGAAACTTGCACCCTCCAAACAAGAATACGCAAATCTTTGTTTACTTCTAACATTGCCAAGTATAACAGAACATGCGCAATACAAGAACTGGAACCCAAGTAATGCCAGAGTTCAGTGTTTTATAGAAATATATCCACTAGTTGAACCCTTCTTACCAAGCGACAAGAAATCAGCTGTGTCAGCACATAAATGTGCAAAAAATGATCGCCTTATGCAGTTACTTATAAAAGGTATTTTATATGAGTCATGTGTGAAGTATTGTCAAATCAAAGCAACGGGGTCAGACGAAACTCAATCAAGTGAAGTCAATTTTTCACGCTTGCTAGAGGGTTCTGGCTTTGATAATTCAAATTTAAGTTTACTCTCTTGGCTGCAGTCTATTCCAGCCGAAACTTTTAATGTTCCATTCGAGCAGAGGATATTGAATGTTGCAGTGGAAAAGTTGGACCGCCCATCCTTGCACACATCGTGGACCGAACATATGCTTGTGACGCCCATTAAACCCAGGACGTTCCCGCATTTATCTATGCCATTCAAAAGGCCACGTTCTGCTGCTGATGCGATGACTAGGTCACTCCGGCCGCTTCCCGATGGAGCGCCTCGATTTCCCGCCGTAATGGCTTTCTCAGCTATTGACTGCAGCCCCTCAACCTCGTCTTCCAATGGATTTCATTTAACATACATAAAAACGGACAATAGACATATGAATACGTCCGTTGATAGGCTCTTTGATAGTAAAAAAGGCGATAGTATTTTCAATGGTGTACCAGAATCTCTAGAACCGATTGAAGAGGTGATAAAACCTGTTTGCTCATCAACGACAGTAAAAGGAATACGTAATAAAAGAGAGACTTCCACGGCAACTACTCCCGAACACAGGGTACCTGATCCTTCGATTTTTTCACCTACATTTACTGCGGCGTCTTTACTCGCTGGAGACGTCAATTACACAAGGGATTTATTAAAGAAATATCAAATGCAGAAACAGCGTGAATGCGAAGACTATCTTCGAACGCTGACCACATCTGAAATTCAGTTGCAGGATGAAAAGTGAGTTTGCTAAAATTTTAAATGTACAAAATGCAATTTTTGAAATTTGACGATAATATACGCTTTGTTATTTTCAGTTTATGGAATCGGAGTGATGAGGCAAGTTCTCATCCCGAGGGAAACAAGGATTCTAGTAAATCGGGAACGTAAGTTCTAATTCTTCATTATTTGTAGATAAACAAGTAATATAATTTGTTTTTTCTTGTTAAATATATGAGTGAATTTTTTTCCTCCCGCGTAAAACTAAAATTCATCCAATAGAAATATGTATTTGAACTTGATTGGACAAATAAAAAAGTATTTTATTATCGATCGAATATTTAAACAAATAACAGTGAAATAATAGTAGGAATTGAAAAACGAGTCAATGTTCGCGGTTTCGATACTTGTATCAATATAAACGCAACTTAATTGGCTCTCATCTACCAAGCGTAGAGCTTATGGATAACTTTAATTTGGGAGGGAGGAATCAGAAATTATCGATCGATTATGTGACGTTTAATATAATTAAAGATTTATAATGTGGTGTGTGTTCTTATCTTTTTCAGAGCCGATCAACTACCAGGATTCATAGCATCGGATGTATCAAATACCATAGGTCCTGAGGTGGGCGACGATAGCATCTATGTAAGTTTTGTCACATAATAAGTTGTAGACCCACTAACGCTTTTTATTTGTATTGTTGTGATTTATGACTGTAGTATTTTAATTAAATAGAGCATAGCTGAACTCCATGTATCGCACAACTTTATGTTCAAAACTGACTATTTATGGTCGCGATTTTAAAACATTATTTCTTTAGTGTCGAAAGGCAAAACGAGCGATCGCGTCGCTCGATGAGAAGCAATCAACGCCGCCCATAGACATCTGCAATCCCGGAAGCATAACAGAAACTTCACTGGTTTTTGAGTATGTCAAAGCGTTGCTTTTTACTGTAATTTTTTTTAAGGTATATATATATTATTTTAATAAAAACTTGTCATCTGCTGGTGCATTTATCGTTTAATAGTTTTGCCGAAAAATATGAGATTAGTAGTATTTATTATAGATGTATTTCTATAAATAGCTAAAAATGGGTAAAACTATCGTTCGTATCTATACGAAATTTGTATTCCTCGCGACTGAACATTTTTGTTTGATTGTGTAGTTATTTTTTTTTTTTTGCAATAATTTATGTATACAGGCTGTCCGAAGTTTCTTAACAAATTTATAATTTTTTAAAATATGATAAGCATAGTTATGTATATTTTATCTGAATATTATAAATCTGAGTTTCATATATGAATTGTATCACCAAGTAGTTTTGATTACTCACGTAGACATTTCCGTCCGTTCTTTGATATTTGCTTCCTTAATCCCCTGAGGTTTTAATTTATTTTATATATTATATCAGAATTCAAGTAGTCCAGTATTATTGATAGTCTTTAAAAAACAATTTTATATATCAATAAGGCTGCTGATTACATTTGAAGTATAAATGTTTTAAAATGAGAGTATATGTTATACAATGAGGAACGACATATAGGTGTATAGGAGAACTACAAAGAATATATTATAAATAAAATTGAAAAACTTTTAAGAAGAGATTTGCGGGTCTCATTTTTTATAAATTATTTCGTCTAATCGTTAAATAGGAAACAAGCGTTTACTGATTATTCAACTAGTTTGCCCGTTGGCAAAATTAGGTTATAAATGGACACCCTATATTATGGTTAGTTGGTGAATAACGAAAGTTGCCATGTAGGAATATTTATGTTGAGTTGATCAGATGAGCATCGAGTTTCTGCCAATGTGCGGTACCCCGCAGATGGCAAATCATTCGACATTTGCACAGAAAACGGCGGTTTAATCGCGCAGCCATTCAGGTGACGGGGATGAAACCTATTTTTGTGGCTTGTAATCCGAGGGTAGAACTGTGTGGGAATTCCCACGATCGACTTGTCTCAGCCACAACTTGTTGCCGATATTCTGTGCTGTTGTGGTATATTCCCGGTCGAGCCGGTCCATCTGTGCTACCACTATAAATATTGATTTGAAATTTTTATCG
The DNA here is from genome assembly GCA_031353405.1 of Baronia brevicornis. NCBI lineage: Eukaryota > Metazoa > Arthropoda > Insecta > Lepidoptera > Papilionidae > Baronia > Baronia brevicornis. Next base: position 113,538 of record JASFAT010004036.1, on the reverse strand, counting down.
TAATTAAATAATGAAACGATCTAATCCACCAACGCGATCGTCTCGTAGGTGTTGATATGTAAAAAAATAGGTATGTCGGGTTTCGTTGTCACATCTTGTCATACCAACTTGATTTATTGTCTATTGCCATGTTTTTAAGAAGCGGACTCATTTGTTGTTCCATAATAAATGTTGACCTTCGTTTAGGATAGGTATCACGCCCACCTTTCCATACAATATCCACTGGCGTAAACACGCTATTATCTATATACACTACCGCTCAAAAATATTTGGCCACCCAGGAAAGTACAATTTGTAAAATTTTGAATGGGTGAAACTACTTTATAATAAATTGAACTATTTATTAACAATATTTTAGACATTATACATACTGCAGTTTTTAAATTTTAGACTCGTCTATATGTCTACCTTAGTTTTTAATATCGGCCTCTCAAAGCTTCGGCAACCTAGCTACTAATTTTTCGAATGTTGTATTGGCAATCTTCTGCAATTCGCCTTGCAGTTATCTCCACAAGTCGTCTTCAGATGTAGGACAACATTTTCGCACAATATTTCTATTGGGTTTAAGTCTGGGGACTGCAGAGGTCGTATGAGTTTCAACACATTTTGTTGTTCTTTTCCTTTTAAAAAGTCCGTGCAAGGTCTTGACGTGTGTTTAGGATCAATATCCTGTTGAAATATAAACTCCGATCAAATAAACGGATTCCTGAAGGCGTTGCTCTATTTTCTAATATGTTTTTATAACTTTCTTTTTTTAAGATTCCTTGAATTCGCACGAGATCCAACGCCGGAGCCACCAAAATAGCCTCAAACCCTCCGTCGTGTTTAACTTAAGCAATAGTACAAACTTTCGATTGCTGTCGTACGACAACTCTTCGTTTGGATCCAAAAACTTTAAATTTGATCGTGAGGACCTTTTCCCGATTTGCTGTTGTCCAATTCTTGTGTTCTCAAGCCCAATTAAGTCTCTTCTTATTATTAACTGTTTTAAGAAGCGGTTTTAAGATCGCTATGCACCCTTAAGTCCTGCGTCATGGAGTCTCCTTTTGACTGTGGACACTATCACGCCCCATATTGATTTGTGATGCTATTTTTGCTTCAGTTAATCGTGTCTATACCTTGTGCCTTCACTCCAAGTTCTAGCTCTAGGTCTGCCAGGGTGACAATTGGTGAAAATTGTTCCTTCAGACGCAAATTTCTTAACAAAGTAGTCAACATTTTGTCTTGGTATCTTCTGCAGTCTTGAAATCTCACGATTACTTTTACCGGATTTATGAAGGTCAATTTATTGTGCCTCTGATGATTTCTTGGGAATGCTCCTTAGTTTTACCCATTTTCTTCAAAAAACAAAACTTAGAAGTGAAAACAAAGAAAAGTTTACTAAAACACTAAATGTGATGAGATACGGAGAACGTGTTTTCTAGTCAAATGACATCAGATAACTAACATAATAATGTTTCTAGAAGTAATTCTAAATTTTGGTTTTGTTTATTTCTTAATAAATAACTTAATTAACCAAAACTACCACATCCTCCGTATTGTTTACAATCCACAAATTCCGATAATAACACTATCTTGGTTTTATGACCAGGAGTCGGCAAATAAAAATAAATTGTCCACCTTTTTACTGTAAGTATTTTGCTGTGAGATACATACAATGAAACCTAACAAAATTATTTTTAATGATGTATTGTTTGTAATGCCACTAAAAGTACAGGTGGCCAAATACTTGTGAGCGGTACTGTATATATATAAAAATGGGGAGCTATTTTGTTAGTCTCGCTAAAACTCAAAAACGGCTCGACGTATTTGAATATATTTTTTTTTATTTTTTTCCGCTCTAATACAGGGAAGGTTTATGAATAAAAAATATAGGGAAAACATAAAAGAACAGCTTGAAAAATAAGAAAATTCTTTTTCTTCCTTTTACTTACAATTACTTTGAATAGATGGCGATCGTAACGGCTTTATCGTCTAACGACAGTTTTATATGAACTGTTGTTTCTTTTGTGCGAAAGTATTGAATACCTAAGTACTACTAACATACCAGGAGAACATAAGTCTACCAGTTCATTTTATTTTATTTGAATTAAATAAATTGTAGGTGAAACAAAGTTCACTGGGTCATCTAGTTATTATATTTTTGGTATTTTCACATTAAGACGTTTCGTGACCTTTTTTTACAAGAATCTTATGTTATATGTATGTTATATGTATGTATGTATATATGCTTTAAAAGTCGATATAAAAATTAAATTTAACATATATAAGAAAAAAACAGGGCGCTCTATAAGAGCACCTGGTGCTCTATGAGAACACCTGGTGCTGGTTTTCAGAAGAACCAATGTAGCTAGATCGCGGACTGCAATGGTTACACATAGATAAGTGTATTTTTTTTTAATCTGTCGTTAATATTTTACGTAAAAGCTTTGTAAGTAGAACTGACTACGAATTTAATTGCCGCACTGGTGACACGGTTCGCTTTCAGAACCATGGGTCATAGATAGGTTCGAATCCCGCATCAGAATAGATATTCATATTACCTTACGGATATATATATATATGTTTGGAGTTCTGGTGTATTTTCTTGTTATTGGTGTTGTATTTTTTTGTAATGATTACTATTTTAGATTTTCTCAATATAATTAGAATCTAGCTAGTGAGTTATGTGTTTTTAATTTAAATTACTAAATTAAAAACACATAACTCACCATTAACACTTTTCTTATGGTCTCTGATAAAGGGAAGACTATGTTCTTGTGTTCTATACACTAATAAAATATTAATTTCACTTCACCACACTTGGATTTCACTAAACTAACTCAAAAGGTTTAGTTCTCTTGAATCTTCTTAATAAGTCCGTGTTGTCGACGAGCTGGATAGCCTCGACGTTCATATGGTAATGAAGTCTTCGTACATGAGCTTCGGTGTATTTATTTATAATACTAACGACTACGATACAGTGAAGGTCGTCATTTTTGACGTACCACGAGGCATTTACAACACCCCTGAGTACTTTTTCTAGTAGCGTTGGATTATATATTTATTACATTGTTTGGTACAACCCCAGAGTTATATGCCATAAGTCCATACCGGTATAAGGACCTGTTTAAATTATATATGAGTAATTTCTTTTGCACTGATAGCTGGTTGGTGTTGTAATAACAATAAAATGGAACCAAACAATGGTAAAAATTGCGTATGCAATGCATTTTTTTTTACACGCCTATCCCCGTAGGGGTTGGCGGTGACCACAGAGCTCCATCCGCTACGATCCCGGCACACCCTCCCCGTCTCCTCCACACTTATTCATTCTCACATTCATTGCAGCAGAATGGCTCTCCATTAGTCGCTTCTCGTCCTTGTAGGAATCAGGACGTGACGGGTGGCGAACCATGTCGCCGTCGTTTTTCAACAAATTAGGTATATTAAAATTCGTCTTAGTGAATCCCAAAAGCTGGAGGTCAGCCCCAGCAGAGCCCCGCATGCTGAGGTAAAGCTCCATAGTACCCGGGGAAGCTCGATCCCGGGACGGTCGGCACGCTTGCAAAATTCAGAAATTAATAAAAATTAAAAATGCAATGATACCCATTTAATTTTTAATTTTTATTAATTTCTGAATTTTAGTTAAACGAGTAATAACATACAAAATATTATTATATCCCAGAATTAGGTTTTCTAACATACATATTAAAAAAAATGCAAGGAATATAAATAAAACTAATAATTTTTACCAAGAAGAGAAGTGGGGGTTTTGTTTTTTTTTTAAAATTTACGTCCAATTTTTGACCGCCACGTCGGGCACACTCTCGAATTCTAGCCATAATATTCTGCGCCACTCGCTGAAGTAGTGACACCGGGATGCCGTTAACCACGCGGACGATATTTTCGTTTAGTTCTGAGATGGTCGCCGGGTTTTTTCATAGACTTTACTTTTGAGGTACCCACTAAAGTCCATTAGGGGTGAGAACTGGTATACCAAGGTTACCAGATCTTGACCCTAATATCGCCTATATCCTAATATCGGATATTGCCGTAATGGCTTATTAATTTTTAGGACAGAAATGACGAAGTTGCATGATCTCTCTAATGGTGTGAGGCGTGGCGTCATTTTGTTGAAACCATGTGCGGGAGCTGATGGCAGGATTTTCTCATATTGGCAGAAAATAATCAGTAAGCATGTCTTTACCGATTATTCGACTTAAAATCTGATTATACCATAGCATATCCTTAAATTAGAGTACAATATTACTCTTTGAAACGAGTTAACAGTATTCTTAAATGTTGTCTAATTACGAACTCCTTTCACGCTTCTGTTAAAAAAAATATATAGTTACGGAAACTGTCGTAGCTTTGGGGTCAAGAGAACCGTTACTTATGTTGTATTTTGTGAAATGTTTACTCAAGTTGAATGTTTATAGCGTACTCATTGCTCACTCCAGTTTAAATTCGTGTCTCTTTTGAATTAAAACTCAAGTAAACGACGGCGGAATGTTGATTTTACTCGAGCCATTTTGGTTACGTTAACAGCTTTGGCGACCCAATTAACTCATTGGCCATGTTACCACTCACAGTCAATGGTCGTAGGTAGGTACTATTCCCGCATCGGGATAAATACATGCATGACTTACATGAAATGATTGCAAATCTGAATGCTCCGACAATTCGCTTGGTTGAGCGTTGATGTCCATTCTTCCAGAAATGAGAAGACCCGTGTCCGGCAGTGTGACATATATGAGCTGTGATAAAAATTATAATCATTTATTTAAAAATTATAATAATTTATTTAAAAATTATAATCATTTATATAAAAATTATAAGGCTCTCTTACAACTAACTGACTCTTATAGCTGGGATACCCGCCTACATCGAACTTTCCCTAACGAAATATGCTAACGAAGTTTTCCCAATCGCCAGCTTATGTAGTGATTAGTAGGCAGATTTTGTTAGAATGACCCATAATCTAAAATCTATTTAATCAACGATGGGAATAAGACCAACTCCAATCGACACTAGAGATCGAGTACAAAGGAAAAACGGGGATGCTATGCTTTTTTCACCCACACAAAGATTTTGATTTAACGGTGGTTCTAGCTACGATTTGAGAAAACAAAATGCGTGTTCGATGAGGGAGTTTCATCATGAACATGCGTCATTTTTAGGCGTGGCTGACGCTTCAACTGCATAGTTGAGAGGTGGTATCCATTGGGACCAGTTTAATCCCAGTATTCGATCAGGTATTTTTATCCCGAAATTTCATAACGGAAGTGGCCATTTCTCTCCAAATCTGGAGACATCGAGGGTTTGTATTAACTGGCACGTTGTTGACTTTTTTATGGGATAGGAGGGCAAACGAGCAAGCGTACCGCCGCATAAGCGTAGCGTGATGGAAAGCAATCAACGCCGCACATAGACAACCGCGACACCGCAGGAGTCATAAGGTAGCTGTTTCCACAGAGTGGTGATACGTGGAAAGAAGTTGTTGTCGATCTGTAGAATTTTGTTCACGGTAAGGAAGTGTTCGATACAGCTCAATAGTTCAAACGACAACTGTTAGAAGTACTTCGTCTGTATGCTCTAAATATCTATAGGGTACTACGGTTTATTGCTGTTATTTATTTGGCACAAAGTACAAATTATAGTAGTAGAAAGATATAAACACATGAGATCGAAGAATTCTCGTCGCCCATACGACAAAGTCTGAAGACAAAAGTCTTCAACCAGTGCGTCCTGCCCGTACGCTCTTACGGTGCCGAGACGTGGACACTGACAGTCCGTCTCCTCGCCAAGCTCAAAGTCGCTCAGAGAGCTGTGCTCGGGGTTTCTGTGGTGGACAGAATTCGAAATGAAGAAATTCGCCGGAGAACCAGAGTCACCGACATTGTTCTTCAAGTTAGCAGACTGAAGTGGCAATGGGCTGGACACGTTTGTCGGAGAACCGACAATCGTTGGAGTAGACTAGTGCTGGAGTGGAGACCGCGACTCAGCAAACGTAGTGTGGGACGCCCTCCTGCTAGATGGAGCGACGATCTGCGCAAGGCGGCTGGCAGAGACTGGATGCGTGTAGCCGAAGATCGGGCTAGGTGGCGCGCCTTGGGTGAGGCCTATGTCCAGCAGTGGACTGCCGCGGGCTGATATTGATATGAGATCGTCCAGTCTCTCAGTTTTGTATGAATGTGAGAGGAAGGATGGTTGAAAAAATGGATACGTGCGGAGGAAGCAAGGAGGGTGTGCCGCGATCGTGGCTGATGGAGATCTGTGGTCTCTGTCTATCCTTACGGGAAGCAGGCGTAACGATACGTATGTATGTATATAATATCGCCCAGTCTATAATTCTGAGTGTTTGCGTACAGGATGGTTATTGTTATAACGTACAGTAATGAGAGTAATTTTTTAAAATTCTACACAAATAAAGATAATAAAGTGTAAAAGATATTATTTTTAAATGTGATTCACGAACCGATAAAGAATAAGTCTTGAAGAATTAATCCAATTGATATATTTTAATATAGAATAGATATTATACTTGTATTATGATCAACTAACATCTCATCGTATAGGCGACAAATGGGGACTATGGGATTATAATGTGATCTATAATGCTGTTATCAAATATGTGTTTATTTTGCTAAATTAATATTATTAACTTTTTTTACACATGGTGAAAAAACAAGTTGTACACACCAAAACATTAAGAAAAACAAAAATTCCTAGGCGTCAAAAATCATACCTATGTCTAATTTATGAAATTATATATAATTTTTATTTCCCCGTGAGTAAATATTTTTTATGTTATAAATGTTTACATATTCTATTCTCTGTACGGTTTCCTATTGATAGTACAGGGGTTCTATATTACGGAATGTCAATCGCAAAGATCTCTAGTTTAATGGAGCCCTAGTTTCTTCTAAAAAAAATATTGCATATTTAGTTCAGAAAAAATACCGCGCCGAATGGTATACGTCTCACACTACTCTACGACCGATAGGAAAATTATTACAGCGTCGAAATTGACGGTTTTTGAGTAATCAGTTACATTTTTTTGGCTCTGGTGGTAAGTTTTTTGTTTTGCGGTTTACTACGTTTTCGCTTTTTTGCGTCGACTATATTGTGCTTTAACATTCACTTGAACTTGAATCAACACCCACACACATTTCATTAACTTATTAACTTATCATCTCTTGGCTTCTTCTTATTATTTTCCTTGTTGTAACCTATATTTACGTATGGCTGGTGTAATTGTGGGACAATTTGATAATTGAAGTCTCGTTTTGCGCGCGCGCACGCCTCTGAGTCATCGGTAAGCGTTCTGCGCACAATGCGGTCGACAAGACCAGTCGCGTCGCGGCATACTTAGAGGACATACATATTACTTAACAACACACACAATTTTGTTTTTTTTTTGCGAATTTACTCGCGACGAAAGATTTCTCACAGTGCTATTCGTAATTTAGTGTCACACAGTATTGAGTTCTACTGTGCGAAAATGACTGCGGTGAAGAAAGCCTTAGCCATGCGACAGCTGGACTCTATATTTGACAATTTGACCCTGGAGGGGGAAGGACGGCATTCACCTTTGGTCACCTCGACCATTGAGCACGACCCCCGCTGTGATGTGCACGGCCGATGCAGCACACCTTATAGGTCGTCCCTTTATCTTCATAGGGAATCTACGTCGGGATACATTAGGGACTCCGTTTCTCCTACAGGCGGGCTCATAATCAGGTCTGTAGTTTTGTTTACCCCGATACTTGTGAATTTATTTAATGTTTCAATGTTTTTTTTTTATATAAATGTAATATGTAACAGGCGTCGGGATTCATTGGGTGTTCCCCGATCACCGGCGCGCGATTTGGAACATCCGTCTACGTTTCCGAGCACACTAAGACGCGATCGTTACAGCCCCTCTCACACGCCACCACGCCGGGACACACCCAGTCCAACGCAAAGATTCACCACCAAAAGGCACTCGATGGGCTCCTTCCCGAATCTGTCGCGTAGCAACATCGTGAATTACAACAGAAGGGAATCGGTGACGAGCAGTAACATACGGGACATGAAGCGAGACTACGTGGGTTCCATGAGCTCCCTGTCTAGGAAAAGCTCTATTGACACAAAGAAGTCCTCTTCGGACTCCTTGGACACTTGGCATATATCCTGGGACTCGGATCGTCTTAACTCTGTGTCGTCGATGACACACGACGACAGGCACTCCTGTGACCACACTAAGGTAATTTAATGTTTTAATAATACATATATACATAAGTATCGTTACGCCTGTTTCCCTTAGGGGTAGGCAGAGACGACATATCTCCATTTGCTATGATCTCGCCATTCTTTCCTTACTTCCTCTACATATACATACGATACGATACATTACTATCACGCTAAGGTACAATAGGATATTAATGTTATTGTTATTTAGGTTTATTTTATTTTTAGTTATTTAGGTGTTAATGTTATTCTTAGTTAGTGATATTAAATATTTCCAACTGGAAATAGTTTGTATAGGTTTGTAAGTAAATTATATTCGTTAATATCACCTTAATGCGTTTCTTCGTTGGTTCTTCTTGGTATTATGACCTTATGACTATTTTGAATTGGGTCATCAGACAATTAATTATTACGTAGTCAACGGTCGCAGGATAAATTTCCATTTCTGCTTATTCGGACTCTGCGTGAGGCTGGGAATAAGCATAAATAAGAATTGAACTATAAATACCAGGATAGTAGGTGATTAATTAATGCATTTGAGTGGTTAAGTTACCGCTTTTGGAGTCAACGTGGTCTGCGTTACTTTTCCGGTTCGGGGTGTTCCGCCTTTCCCCCTTGGACATGCGTTGTGGTATTTTTATCCCTTCTCCCAGAAATTAAGTGGTGCTATGCCCGGGAGCAGGTCAAATACGGATTTAGTTAAGTTAATATTCTTATTTAAATATATGATCTTAATTTAAAGAAATTAAGTACCTAGCCTTATGCGTATATGTGAATCAAAATATTTATTTCCACATGTAAACCATGCTTGAGCGAATTAATATTGTTACCTATCCGCTTAACCCTTTCGTTGGTATCTCTTTTACGACAATACCTATACATGATGGGTGACCTACAGTCACCAGATCCAATCCACATTCGTTTTTAATATAAAAGTCTCAGCCCAGAATGCTGAAGGCTGTCCACGCTTAACGTTTCCACTTACGACACGGCGCTCCGTACTAGACGAGGCACTAGTGGCACACTGTGCCAGCCGTTCTGCTTACGGCGCCACCCGGGATCTTTAGGGGGTTTTCTTCTAATAAAATTCTTCAAAATGATATTAATTTATTCTTGCGTCTCATTGTATATTTATATGTTATTCATATTATATATATATATATATATATATATATATATATATATATATATATATATATATATAATTTGAATGTTTTGTCTGGGACGGGTGACATGTCTATCCAAAAGACGTCTGTCTTTTGCCTCTAATGCCTTTTTTATAACAATTTCCTTTTCATTTTAATATTACGAATGTAAAAAAGGTTTTAATGCATTAGTGATACAATTATGAATGTATCACTACAGTACACCGCGCCGTATCGAAAGGTTTAATAATATTCATAAATAGAATATTTATAGCAAGTCTCTCTCCGCTTCGATAGCGAATTTCTATATTTCCGTTATTATATATTCAACGTACGTGAAGTGTTATGTATGGAGTGGCTCGTGTCTCGATCTAACTTGCGTTGCACATTGCAGTTTGTACTATGGCGTCACGCGACTCTCGTATCTACAATGACCGAGTGAGTGATGCACGATTTTTTGCGTAATGCTGTTCAGACGATTTATAGATACAGGCGTTATTATGCGGAAGTCAACTATGTTGATAGAATATCATAAATTACTTTGTTAAGAGCCGTGAAAACGAATGACACTAAAATATGTAGTTTTGATAAAATATTCAAACGCTACACTCGCAGACTAGGGTTGTCTGTATTGTGGGAACATCATCGTCTATATTGGGAGGTAGGAGGGAGGAAAATAGGTAATAAGTCGCTCTTTTAATTTAATTCCACTTTTTTATTTCTTCGATCATCTAATTAACTCACGGGGGAAGTTACCGCTTTCCTATCCCGCATCGGTATAAATATATTTATTGGCCGCAGATGTTTACACCGAGTCTGGGTGTTTCAACAAACCGCTTTTACAAGCGCGGCGGGTTAATGTCCATTACTCCAAAAAATGGGAAGACGACGTTTCCAGCAATGTGGCATAGTATTATATTTGTCATACACCAGTTTTTTAACAATGAAACGTCAGAAATATCGAATGAATGGGAAACAGGTACAGAAATAGACCGTTTCGTTTTTCTCTTTCGCAAGTAACAAGTCAGTAATGTGACAAAAATATAATTCCTAAAATATATATTATGCAACGCGTAGTAAATAAATATCTAATTACCAACAGTATTTGCATATACTTATGTATTTATTTATATCATAAATTTAATTATATACATTTACGTATATTATATAAAAGTGAATATTTTATCAATAGTATGTCACGATCGCAAACAAAAAATTCTACTTTAACAACGTGTTCATCCAACGTAGGGATTTCGAAATTATTTTGGGCGAGAGACCCTTTTCCAAAATGAACTGATATCTTAGACCCCCATAGCTAAATTACTCTCTAGTTTTTTTTTCTATTAATTTCAAAATAATTACCAATTCAAGAACTTTGCGGTCGGAGGTGAGTTTCGACGCCTAAGCGTCGATATAGACCCCTTTGGAAATCCGTGATCTAACGGTTGTCTGTAAAAAATCGCTATAAGCTATAAGGATCGCCCTTTGTATATAAATATTACATTATAATCAAATAAATACTATGTGACTTTGCTTTTGGTGTACAATAAGGAATGTATCTATCTATCTATGTTTCTTACTGTTTATTGAGTAATATAATCGATCGATAGATACAATATAAACGAATTTCGACGTTCACTTTAAGATATCAATAAATGCAAATAGAAATTCGATAAGATCGCAGTGGAATGTCACCGTAGCTCAACATGGCTGACTTTGGACGATACCGCTCGTCGTCGCCCGCGCGACTTGTGACCACCATAAATGGTCACAAGACCGTGTCAACAAGCGCCCGTCACGACACAACCATGTCAATATTTACATTTGGTCCAGGGCGATATATCGTGGACATTGTTTCTTTCTATACATGGACTGGCGAAATTCGAGTCGGTGTACAGTACAGTGCTTCTTAAACTATTTTCCTTCCCTTAACTTTCAACAACACTTTTCAATCATTAGTATCCTTCCCCTGATAAGTCCACAACTACTCCTAAAAGTGTGTCTCGTTTCCTTTAACACATTGAAGACGGTATGCGCTGAAAAGTCAGCCCTCAGCTCCCCCACTATTATTTTCTTCATGTCTTTATGTTATCTTTACTTGCAATTATACAATATTGCACCAGATTCCAAAAACCGTGAATTTCCACCATCGCCACCACGTTCCACGTCGCCAACAGTTGAAAAATATAACACGGGGATTCCCGTCTTCCGTCTTTAATGTGTTAAGAACTATCTATTGTGAATCTTAACTTTGAAAAATATATCCACTACTGTCTCGAAAGACTTTAAAAGAAGTAAAAATTAGTTCTTTAAAATAATTAAAGAGAAAACGTTTTCTGTCATTGATTTGTATTTCGTTCGAATGATAATTCTATTCTGCAATTTTTGGTTTAACAATAATTTTTTTTTAATGCAAGAGATTGGTAAATGACTGAGCAGGTTCATCTGATGGTAAATGACCATTGTGAGAATCTAATTTTGTATCTAACAGTATTTGCGACCTTTGGCTCCGAAAAAGAAATCTTCGTCAATTCATGTATATATATATATATATATATATATATATATATATATATATATATATATATATATATATATATATATATATATATATATATATATATATTTGTTAAAATAGTTGTATATAGTGTACACATCTATGCGTATTTAAATATTGATAAAATTCTAAGAAGTAATTAATTACATGTACGCTTAACGCGATAGCGGCCGGAATTAATGTAAATTTAAGATTAATTATATTTAGGTCATGGTTAACATACGCTTTTATAGCAAGAGACATGATAACTAATCGTTTTGATGAATTATACTGATAAAAAAAAACCGTCACAAAGAAATGTTTCGTCCCCGCCATCTAGATGAGTGGCGATCTTGTTCGGTGTGATTTTCTTACGAAGCCCAACCACTGTGGTACCAGTTACTTTTTCCAAAGTAATAAAGATTTTGGAACGTTTAAAAAATAGGCTTATATAATTCTCAAAGGCCCGCAACACTTCTGCAGCGTCTATGGGCGTCGTTGATTGCTTTCCATGCGACACGCTGGCTCATTTGTCTTCCTATCCCAAAGGAATTAAACCATAAAGAACTGTAGAGATCAATTTTTTGAAACACAATTTACACTCCATACCTGTTATGTAATGTTATGTATATGAGTAAATCATAGACGATGTGGCCTTGAGTCTCATCAGTCGTCACTTGATGTCACCTATTATGTCTTTGTAATGAAACTCGAGAACGATGTGACTACTCTAATAACTCGAACAAGATTGTCACTCGAATTAAACTCGTTCTCGAGTCAAACGAGTAAACTGTTAAAGATGTATTTTTCAATGTAATTTAAGTTCGAAAAAACATGAATAAGTCAATGCATATACACTTATCTAGTGTAGTCAACATACTTAAATACATGTAATAATAACTTTTTTTTTATATAAACAAATAACTCTTTCCGAATGGATACGACATTGGCACCTTCAAAAAACAAGCCTACACATACCTGAAAGGCCGGCAACGCTTCCGCGACTCCTGCGGTGTCGCGGTTGTCCATGGGCGGTGTTGATTGTTTTCCATCAGGCGACACGTTTGCTCGTTTGTCCTCCTATACCATAAAAAAAATAACTTATAATTGTTCTTTTGTAGTTTTTTTTTATGAGAGATAAACAAGCAGGCGTGTCACCTGATGGAACAGCGTTGCGGAAGCGTTGCCGACCTTATGTGTAGGCCTGTTCTTGATGGTTCTAATATCTGGTTTGAAACAAACCGTACTGAATCGCTATCTATCCAGATGGTGAGGATGAAACTTTTCTTTGTGGCGAGTTGTGCGGCAATAGAATTCAGCGATTGGTATTATTTCGAAAAATAACTCTGAGAATTTTTGATAGTTCTCGCAATAGATTAGAATTTCCTTAGTGGGTATTTTAAGAGGCGGCTATCGGATTCGATATATAATCGGCGGATATATCGGATCGGCCAAATATCGGCTTTAGATAAATATCAGATTCTAAATCTGTCCACCAAGCGTTAGGATAACGACAACATCCCTTAATTGAAGCGAAGCTTATATCCAGCAATAGGTTTTCACGGCTATAATAATTGATTGTTTGGTGAGATGATTCAAACTTATTCGGTGAGTTGAGTCAGTAACTCGAGTACATGGGGAGTCATATACATACGTATCGTCACGCCTGTTTCCCGTAGATGTAGGTAGAGACCACAGACCTCCATCTGCTCCGATCTCGGCACACTTTCTTTCCTCCACACTCATCACTTTCTTCACGCAAGCTCGCCGGTTATGGGTACTTTTGACCTGGCCTTTCTTTACAACTACATGGAAAGTGGAATTACTATTTTCGTCATTCGAGTATGAATTTTCCAAATTCATTCGAGTAACTCGATTAGACATCGCATCACTACGATGCAAGCTATAACTCGTAAACTCGAAGAAATAAATAATTTTAATTTAACAAAGAAGAAAAATGATGAAATATTCAACGGACGTATAAGTTATATTACTTAACTGTTGCTTTAATACAACACAGGGGGGTTTTTTTTAACTAAAGCAACGCAAACGCGGTCTGTTTTTCTTTGTGAAAATGCAAAAGAATTATTTGCGTAAGCTAAGGAGTAGCGTATATAAGTAAGTCAGTATTTAACATAACATATATTCAGTGATATCATTTGTATAATGTATTATTATGTGTAGTGCCTATTATGTTGGCTGACATTACTGTATTTGTATGATAACCTGGCTTGGAACAGAGGTGGACTGTGTTCTATATCACATTCATGAACAATATATTTTTGATGACTTTTAAGCAAAAATAATATGGTTTATAACAAACTGTATAACAGGCTAATAATGGTAGATTTATGTGGCGGGGCTCAGTGGCGGGGCCCTCCGACCGCGGAGTCAATGGTCGCGGGTTCGATCCCCGCATCGGAATAAGCATATGCATGGATTTACAAATATTTATTCCGAGTCTGGTAACCCCGCCAATCCGCATTGGACAAGCGTGGTTGGTTTAATGTCCGTTCCTCCAGAAATAGAGAGCCCCGTGTTCAGCAGAGGGACATATATGAGCTGTTAAAAAAATTGTCTTTACTATCGCATATTACATAGAAATAGAAATAACTTATTATTCATGACACCTTTTTTTACAACAGCTAAAATTAAAACCTTAATAATATTATAACATACAAATAAAGAGAAATAAAAGAAAATAATTTTAATCTAACAAGTGTCATAGAATGGTTCTTGCTCTGCATTGAAGTCGTTACATTATTACCGAGAACAATAGCCTACGAAAGACCGTGGTTGGATATAGGTCTCGACCGAGACGTGTAACCTTAGCTTGATCTTAGACTTCAGGCATCCAACTATTGCCTTGCGCAGAACGTCTCTCCACCTAGCAGGGTCCCACACTACGTTTTCCAAGACGCGGTCTCTACTTTAGTATTCGTCTATTGCAATCGTCATCGTTAAATGGGAAACGTGACCACTTTATAATTGAAAGCACATGATGTTTGTAAAGCTAAATTTCTTGTCAATATGAGACGTGTGTTTTTGCCTACTAGTAATATAAACAGTGCTTTTAAATCGAAACGATAAAGACGAAACTACAAAGTTGTTCGTCGGGAGAAGAATTTTATAAAAAAAAAAAATTAAGTGCTTAAATGCAAATGTCCGCAACGATGAAGTAAGCGGCGCATGTCAGAGTAAATTGGAATGTATACATATGTGAAATTCGTCACCTCCGAGTGAGGCAATGTGGATGACCGCTTTTGCGTTTTTCATCGACCCTCGTAATGGGCAAAGGCTTTCGCTTTTTAATTCGTAATTTCACTCAATTTCACCGTTAACGTACGAATAAAAGTTAAAACCAAAGCCATGTATACAATCAATGTATTTATTACATGTTTTAAAAAAATGCAGGTTTCTGACTGGAGGAAATTTATTTATTTTATTTATAACATTTACGGAACTTACAACTTTTATTTATTTTCGTATTCTTTCCGTACAAATTCATTTGAAAATGCGCACCCAATGCCGGCAGGTATTCTCTGCCAGTCAACTTTTGGGTTATTGGGAAAGATTTTGGACTTTTGAGATTATTAGTTCAGTTTTACTTCAAACGGAATTTAAATCTATAACGCTCAGCTGTAACGTCGGATATTCTAAGCTGTGATGGTAATGTTTAGCGTTGGTACGCGAACACATAATCTTACGTACGCAAACTTCTTACCAAGTAATGGCCGTGACTTCATTTTTTAACAGTGACTCATGAAGCTGAAAAAACATGGCTGTGTGTTTAAATATGGCACGCAAATTCTGAAAAATATATTTGTTAAAAATGCACATATTATTTTAATATAAAGTATTAGTTGATAGTATGTTATATATAAGCAGTTGTAGATTTTAATAATAATAATAATAATATTCTTTATTCAAGTGACCAGTGACTCATTATGGTTAGTAAATAATATTTCTTATAGCCTAGGTTAGTTACGTGTTGTATGTTACAAATACGCACGAATCACCGCTGTACAAACAACAATGATTCATGTATATGCAATCCAGTCTATTGGATATCATGCTCAGAATTCTGTTGGCACTACCCCGTATCCTTCACACCAGAGACCCGCATCTTTTTCTCATGAGGGCGTAAAAACAGTCAACACGCGCTTCAGCGAACATCCCTGAGGCACTGCAGTATTAATGTTTTTATGTGGCCAGTGTTTTTGGTATTTCGATGCCTCCAGAACTAAAACAGCTCACCGGACGAAGCTCCGTAGCTGAGCTACCACTCGGGCGCCGGTTTATTTCCTTTATTATATTAGTTAATGTCCAATGGATAATACAAATAGAGCTAGCTGTACTTTAAGCCACGTTAATGTGCGATGAAGACGAAGACGAGAAATTAATACTGGATGTATGTGTTTGTATGTGTTTGTATGTGTGATGCAACTTTAGCTGTCATCAACAGTGCCACCATTTAAAAAGAAACTAGACTACATAGAATTTCGAATCATGTCAGATTTCATTATCGTTCCATGGCAGTCCACTGTTGGACATAGGCCTCACCCAAGGCGCTCCAACTAGATCGTTATTCGGCTAGAGTCTAGTTTAGAATATCAAAGACCGGATGCGTCTAGCCGCTGGACGCATCCAGTCTTTGCCAGCCGCCTTGCGCAGATCATCGCTCCACCTAGTCGGAGGGCGTCTCACACTACGTTTGCCGAGTCGCGGTCTCCACTCCAGCACACGTCTACTCCAACGGTTATCGGTTCTCCGACAAACGTCCAGTCCATTACTTCAGTCTGCTATGTCGGTGACTCTGGTTCTCCGGCGAAATTCTACGTTCCGAATTCTATCCACAAGAGAATCACCGAGCATAACTATTTCTATTCTGCTAACTAGCGTAACTACTTTGAGCAACTTTGACTTGTGAAGCAGACGGACCGTCAGTGTCCACGTTTCGGCGCCGTAAGAGAGTACAGGCAGTACGCACTGGTTGAAAACTTTTATGGCGGATGACGACTTAAATCAGGCTTATAATCTCGAAATTGATGATGACTAAGAGTATTTCTTATTTTATTTATTTATTTAATTGATCGAAAGTGTAATATTATAATACATATGAGCCCAATAAACCTTATTGGTTTTTCCTGGGCCCAGACCCCTCTCAATTTAATTAAATAATTTATTAATCTTATAATCTATAAAAACATAAATCATAATGTGACATACTTATCTATATAATATTATCTGATTTAAATCTTATGAAATAAATGGCGATCTACATATGTTTTGAACATTCGGATCCATAGGATATTATCGATTGTACCATTACTTTATACGTGTATAATAAAATTCGATAAGGTATCTTATATTACATTAAATAGTATCTGCTTAAGATAGGTCGCAAATCGTTACATATTTTATTTGTTATATTTGTGTATTTTTTTTTTTCATGAATTCTGTAGGTACATATTATATATTATAATTTCTATCTAGTATCTCTTCTAATTCATGAGAACCAGTAGATGACTTAATTGATGGCCAAGATATCGCTTTCAGAATCAGTCAGTTGGTACATGGTGTCCATTTCCGCATCGGAATATGTATATCATATATATGTATATCATACAGATGTTTATTCCTAGTCTGGATTGGAGAGGAGTATAGGTTCCGCTAAACAGCTTTGGAAAAGGGTGGAATGTCAATTGTCCATACTCAGCAAACGGACATATGTGTATGGGGTGTAGAAAATGATCATTTTAAAGTGTCTACGAAACATACCGTTCTTATATCTCCCACTACTTGGACTCAATTGGATGTTATTGGATGATTTAGCGAGTCACAGGGGTCAACGTGATTTATTGCGGAGTGCAATATGATTAAAACTTGCCGGACCACGTTCAAAACACGATTGTTGGATCTGTAACATTGTTATATAAAAGTTGCGCGCTTTTAGCAACCACGGTTGCTATATTTTCGCGCCTATTTTATTTATGTATATTTTTCATTTTTTTTTATTTATTTAAAACAAAATCCACAGCACATTTTATTGCTAAAACTTATATGCCTATGACAGACATGACATCCAGACTGTCGTTGGCTGTTGATTAATTGATTGTAGCTAACCGCAAAATGAAAACTTGCCACCAGAGCCGCAGAAACTTTAAAGATTTCTGAAAAAAAATAATCTGATCACTCAAACAGTCACTCTTAACGCTGTACTAAATTTTCTATTATTAGTAGAGGCTATGAGACTCATACCATTCAATGAACTTTTTTTTTCTGATCCGAATATGCAATTAAATGTTTTGACGTGTATCATTTACAGCGTTTTCGCTTTTGTGCGTCGATGTACGTATTGATAATAACCGTTCGAACAAAGCACACGTCGTATTCACGCATTATACCTTATCTTAATTATTTATTGGGTTTTGATCGCGTGGGACGTTCATATAACAAGACTTTGTAATAACCTTGTTTATTACACGATCTCTATATGGAGCGGTGCTGCCTCGGTCTTATTATATCACATAAGGAGACTTATTAATGTTTACAATATTTTATATCTGGCGTTATGTATGTAGGTGCGATTGTTTACGTGTTTGCTTGCGGTGTATCTCTGTATTTTTGCCTTGCGATGTGATTTGGAATGAAGATTATATAACATAACTCTTGAATTTAAGAAACTGAAGGTCACAAGAGACACGATTATTTGGAGTAGACGAGAGCTGGAAGGATACCGTGATTCAGCTGACGTGTGGTTGGACGTACCCCATATGGATATTCCATTTGATGGAAGTGACTAGCCAAGACGCGTGGCAGAGACTGTAGCCAAAGATCGGGCTAATTCTCGTGTCTTATGAGAGTTAGGTTATCCACTATTGGACACCAGCTGTGGACTGTGCAGATGATTTATTCTTTATTGCCTATAACCAACGTGTTATTAGAGTTGTGCCATGTAAAATAAATTGCACCCTGACGCAATATTTGTTTGTCATATGCAGTATATAATAATTTTTGTAATTATAAAGGGTGCTATAATTTCAACAACAATTAACAAGGAATGTGTATGGGACACATTGGACAACGTTAGAGCGGCAGTAAAGAATAAATAAATACTCATAAGACACACGACTTAGCCCGATCTTCGGCTAGCCTCTGACTCGCGCCCTGGCTAGATACTTCCATCAAATCGGTGTGCGTTCCAACAAACGTTAGCTGAATCGCGGTATCCTCCCAGCTCTCGTCTACTCCAAATAATCGTATCTGTCGTGACCTTCAGTTTGTTAACTTTCCATCGGGTGACACGTCTGCCCATTTGCCTTACTATCCTATATAACTACTTCTTTCAAACAAGGATATATGTTCGAATATTCCTTGTTTAAGAGTGGTCACCTTTACAAGTTTCAAATTTTCTCCTTTGTTGATATTTTTTTTTGTTCATCTAATAGGAAGGCAAATGAGCAAGCGTATCTGATGATTCTGATGATCTGATGATTATCCGATGATAAGCAATCAACGCCGCCCATAGAAATTTCATTACACAACGGCATCACAGTAGCGTTGTTGGCATTTAAATTATGAGTAGGCTTGTCGTTAGTACCTATTGCCGAAGGCAGCTGGTTCCATAGAGTGTCGGTAAGTGGAATGAAGTTTAAGGAAATACGCACCAGTTCAGTGTTAGATCACCACTTAGGTTGTGCGGCAATACAGCTGGAGGAATTATTCCGAATAATTCTTCATACCACTATAAAAACGATAAAATTTGCTGAGCGTTGAGACGTCCCTCCGCAATACCAAAGAACTCATGAAAAAAAAAGAAAAATTAATGAGGACATCAGTTTCAAATATTCAAAGACGAAGGTTATATTGCCGGTTCAGACCAGTGACAGCAATTTTTGCAAACTCAAAAAATACCTCTTTTTTTATCTAAAGCAATTTCCATACATTATTTTTATTCATTAAAAATTGACAGAAAGGATAGAAATCGAGAAAAATCCGAGACATGGATTGTTGGCAACCGCGATAGCCAGGAACAAAAGTTGGGCCAAAATTTTGGCAACCATTGTTGCCATCAGTAGAGTGAGTAGGCTCTCACGCCGCGCCGGCTGCGGGCACCGTCGCAGCGTGTTGACCGCGCGGTGCACCCCTTTCACTTGTGTTCGTATTCAACAGATCGTGCGGAACGCCGTTGCGCCTTTCTCTATGTTCCCATCTCTGTCTAACGCGTGGCGTTACCACTGCGCTAACGCCGGTGGTGGGCAGGCGCGCGCAGCCCGCGGCAAACGCCAACAGTAGCTCACTCCCCTCGGCCACGTCCGCACGGAACCGATTCCGCCGCGCACGTACGCACGCCCCGTATGCGATGAAGTCCAAACCCGCACACTATGTGGAAGCGCCGTTCAGACCCTGGCCGCTTTCACGACAAACGCAGCCCAACTTTTACTTTCGTCCCCCGGATCCCGTGGAAGTGAGAAATTTCAAAACGTCGTCGTCGAAGGGATCCAATTATTCGGATTTCTCCGGTGTGAGCGCGTACAGCAACAAGTCGAGGGATTACTACTTCCTGTCGCCTAGCTATCGGTCCGCTGGGGCACCCACACCGGGGGGGTATTCGGATGCGTACCTCAACCGGGAGAGGCCGCGACTCTTGCGAAATCCAAATCCAACAACTCCAGTCGCGTGCCCTTGCAATCGTTCCCGCTCGCTCGAAGACATCCGCACTGAGGTCGTCACCGAGTGGGAGGACGACGACGAAAACGGCAACCGAATCGTCGCGCCTGCGACGAAATTCAATCGGTCATCGTACAAAACAAACGCGGTGTTCCAGAAGCAGGGGTACCTCACACGTCACTCCATGGAGAACTTGGTGGACAAATCACCACAAGTGCTGCCACCCAAACGCATCTCGGCCTTTCAGGTGGGTAACGCACAACTTTCTACCACGCTCTAACGATATTCCGGTGAAAGACTTTGCCTTGTCTCCGTGTTTTATGTCTAATGTGGTATTCTAACCTGCTGTTCTCTGATGAGTGATCTGTTATCCTTTGTTGACGCCGAGCGAATTTTATGTTTTGTTTTTAGCTATAGCGAATTTTTTTGCATTATTCCAATTGCAAATGTTTTGTTCTTGTGTGTGTGTTACTTCAGAGCTGTGTTAGTTTCGTTCAGCTCCGGTGAACCGCAAAGTACCGTCCCGTTCATAAAGCATAACGGATGTACAATACTTTTTTTTTTTAACAAAACAATGTATTTCATACACCACCATTGCCTGATGGTAAATGATTGTGATCCGGATGTATTTTTAAACTACGACAAGTCTGCGATGCGAATAGGAATTCCGTTGTGATTTTGTAAAAGCCTTGAAAATTCTCTGGGGGGTTGTTTAATCTTCTCCCAGCCGCACATTTCCACCATCACACTACACACCACAAAAATAGCCGTCAACTACCGTGCAACAACAAGGTGACAAGGTACCCCCCCCCCCCCATCAAGAAAAGAGCTTATGTGTTCGTTAAAGGCCGGCTACGCATCTGCGACTCCTCCGGCGATGCTGGTTATGGGCGGCGGTGATCGCTTACTACCAAGTAATCTGCATGCTCGTTTGCCTGCTCTGCTTTAAAAAAAAAATAGCTCAGCTGATGACAAATAATCACCGCAAATAACGTCTGTTACCACACCTTAGGGTAAGGTACAGAATAGTTCTTAAAGCTACGGAGGTACGGGAGGCCATTCCTGAAGCAATGTACATTAACCGTGGCTGGTAAAGGCAGTTTGGCGTGAAATATTCACTCGGAATACGTACTTGTATGTTTCTCCCGATGCGAGAATGGTGCCTGCGTCGCTCGACCCAAAAAGTGTAGTAGCTTCGCCACGGACTGAATGGATTTGATCCCTGCATCGGAATAAATGTATGTATGGTACAGATATTTATTCCCAGTCTGTTAACCCCGCCAATCCGCATTGGTACAAGCGTGGTGGGTCAACGTCAGTTTCTCCAGAAATGGGGAGGCCCGTGCTTCAGCAGCGGAACATGTATGGGCTGTGAAAAGAAAATAGGATATGGCTTATAGAATATTAGCATACGTTTTATATGTATTGAATTTTTATATTGTGTGAAGGCAGTAAGAAATAATTTGCAAAAAATGGGCAGTCTAGCCATTGTGGTATTAATTTCAAATATGTAAAATCGACGCGGAAGCTATAAACAGAAAACTGATAATTTATTAATAAATTCTTGTAATGTTACATCATTCAGTACACGCGATATGTACACGAGTAGTTTTGTGTTTATCAGCAAAATAGTTGTTTCGCTAGCTCATAACGCGGAAACTAGTTATTTACGTAATACTCTCTATAGGCGTTTTGGTAGATCCACATTACGTCTAGAGCCTATTTACAAGTTCAGAATGATTTTTAGAAAGCTATCAATACGCTAAAAATACGTATATAACTAAATAGTAGTTTAGTTTTTCAAACTTTACTACTTTCAAGCAAGCAATATTCGACAGGAGTCACGGAAGCGTTGCCAGCCTTTTAGGCATGTGTAGGCTTGTTTTTTGAAGGTACCAATGTCGTATCGATTCGAAAAGACCGTCGAAGGTAGCCGGTTCCACAAAGTGGTGGTGCGTGAAAAGAAATTAAGTGATTAAAATAGTAGTTAAGTATAAGAATAATGTAAGAATGATGAGGATGCATTGTCGGTAATATATATTAATATGTCAACAAGCGACTAAAAGGCGAGTGTTAACCAAATGGGAGTATATTTGAATACTAACTTATTATTGGTACATTTACGGTTCGATGACTCTGCTGAGTTGCAATTTGCGGTTTCGCAACCGTGTATAGGGGTCGCGCGTCACCAGAAAGCGAAAAAAATGAATTATATACAGAAATAATAAACGGCAAGATTTTGCCAAAGTAATATCGTGTACTAATTGGTTTACCATATGGCGCCACGCTGCACGGCTAGCGTCATTATAGTTATTTCGCCACGAGTAGTGACTACGCGCAATAAGGAAAGCGTAAAGAAATACCTCAACCTTGTCCATTACGCCGTCCCAATACGTACGTAGAAACAGCCAAGACTCGGACGTATGTATACATTATATGCACATAGTTTTTGAAATATTATCTGTATATAATTTCGAAAGCTATTCCTATTTCCAATTTCTTTTACAAATTAATCAATATTATTAATGGAGTCAGGCGTTACTTTGCGGACATCCATCACTATATGGACAGTCAAAAGTTTTACTTAGCTAAGATCCGCGACAAGCAAAACAATAACAGAAAATAATGTGTGTTTTTCTGCTGGATGGAAGACAACCGAAAAGTCACTTTTCGGTTGTCTTCCGTAGAGTCTACTATACCTGAAGATGCCTCGTGTTGGGGCGAAACACATGTCGTTTACAAGATGGAAAAGTGGTAATGTGTGTTTGGTGTTGTGTATCCACTATACATTCAGTGGGTGGAGAATTGATGACCGATTTTCTGTAAGTTTTTGGTTTAATTTCCAAATAAATCCACTTCATCCAGCAGAAAAACACACATTAATAATTTTCTGTTATTGTTTTGCTTGTCGCGGATCTTAGTTAAGTAAAACTTTTGACTGTCCATATAATTAATCAATAAACACGACTATTATAGTCTTCTGGGGTACATTTGGGGCACGGGCCGTCTCCATTCCTTGGGGAACGAACATTAAACCTATCACGGAATACCCTACAGATATATAGGGTATACATATATACATGCCTCTGCGGGAATCGAAACTGAGGCCGTTAACTCCGCAGGTGGCATCTCAGACACAGCCAATTGCTCGTCAACTGCGATGGACACAGTTCTCTCTCAAATTGAGGGGTATTAATCCACACAAATGGGTAGCGAATTGGGGATTGCATTTTGTTTTTAATACTATATATCTGCATACGTAGTGTGGGACGTCCCTCTACCAGATAGATGGAGCGACGATCTGCGCAAGGCGGCTGGCAGAGACTGGATACGTGTAGCTGAAGATCGGGCTAGGTGGCGCGCCTTGGGTGAGGCCTATGTCCAGCAGTGGTGTGCCGCGGGCTGATAATTGATATTGATACTAGAATTTGTTCCTATAATGGACTCTGCTATGGCGAATAAATGGCATGACCCACTATATTGCGAACTTTATAAGTAGCGTTAAATTTTTTTTCGTATTTCGTAGCATTCAATTCGTTCAACAGTGTTTGCCAGTAAGTGACTGTTGGCTTCAAATACTCATTAACTAAATACACTATGATTAAATTATAATTCACTAATTAGTAGGTAGTTGTAGCCTTGGATGACATGCGTGCGCTTGGGTTATAAACTTGTTTGTTTTCGGGATTTATTTTTTATTGTTGCACACGCTTAATGCCCCACATGGCTCAGAGGCTTCCTGAGTCAAGGGAATGGAAAGCTTTTTTTTTTTAAATATATTTTCTCGTTTTATATAAGTGATATTAAGCGCGAAATTGTGATTTTTTTAAGTCATTATATTAATTGTAAAAACGGGGAACAAGGTCTTGACACTGTTTTTTTTTTTTAAATTGTTTACTGATACTACTACTACTATTTGATTCAGGTCAAACGCCTAGCCTTTTAACTGTGAAAAAAAAATTTCAATATAACATTTAGTGTACATACTGGCCAGCTACACGCATGTACCGCATTGAAAAAAAAATCGATGGGGGAGAATTATCGATCCGCAGGCCCTATTACTCTCCCAAACCTTTTATTTTCTTTCCCCCTCTCCATTACTTCTTTTGCCTCCTAATTCGCATCCCAACGTTGAGGTAGGCGTCGCATCTGCAGTGTTCTTAGTTCTGCAGTTGTCCATTAGTGGCGCTGGTTACTAATCACGAAGTGAAGCTCTTCTTTGCCTATTCGTTCTATGAAAACACATACATTTCAGTTCAATTTTATTTTAATCTATTGATAATAATCATGAGTTCCATTATAAAAGCTGACTATCATTGTGCCACAATAAAGAATAATTGAATCGGCACAGTGAAACAGCAATAGTGTACACTTTCTATTGCATCTGCTCGTACCGGACGTCTTACTATAATAATGGCTTTATGATATAGGCTGGACATGAACGAGAACGTTTTTAATCTTCATGTGGTAAAAGTTTGAAGAAATTGCTCAGCTTAGCATTAAGAAAAATAAATTGCCGACGCAAACGTTTGCACCATCTCGAATGAGCTGGCTCCAACGTTTGCGCCATTTCGAATGAGTTGGCGCCAACGTTTGCTTAGCGACGAAGCTTGGCTTGGGAATCGCTGTCAGCCCCCGAGACACTCTTGTCATATCTACAACAAAGTACGTCGCTCCAGCATCGGATTATTTAGCTATCAAAAACGTTGCCTCTCGGATATTAAATTGTCTGCAAGAGAAGAGACCAATATTTATTTCTAACGCTTAAAATATAGAGCTTATATAGAAGACAAGTTTCTTTTACGATCCACTAAAAGTAAACGAAGTACAATATTATCAATAAATACGAAATCTTGGAAACAAAGTGACCTTTCGCATTCATCAGGGACTAAATTATAGGCCAAGTCTCGACCTGGCCTAAGGAGCCTTGGGTCAACTAACCCCTCCCCCGATGTCTTCCTTCGTTCCAGCGAAGTGTGAGGATTGAGGGGCAGCCTTTATCGTCGTCTTCGTTCGCAATCCTTAGCCAAGGCATTTCTTGCACGCGAGACCTTTCAACGAAGTCTTAAAAGCCCTTGGTCCAAAAACGCCGTCAATTCTACAACTTTTACAATATTTACGCTATTTTTAAGTGTTAACTCTATTAGTCTGTCTGTTTTTTTAAGTATTAATCTGTCAGTGAAATATTTAAGGATCCCAATACAATAATTTTAAAACCTTAAGAAACGTAGTCTTAGATAATAAGTGATGTTCAATAGTGTCTAATTGATATAATTAGCTAACGTTTTTACAATTTTCACGCTATTTTTAAGCGTTTGCTCTGTCAGTTTATCTGACTTTTTAAGGGTTTACTCTGTCAGTTTGAAAAATTTAAGCATGTTAATACAAATATAATTTTTTTAACTTTAAAACCTTAAAAAAACGTAGTGTTAGATAACAGGCCATCTTCAATAGTGTCTAATTGATATAATTAGCTAACGTTTTTACAATTTTCACGCTATTTTTAAGCGTTTGCTCTGTCAGTTTCTCTGAGTTTTTAAGCGTTTGCTCTATCAGTTTATTTGACTTTTTAAGTGTTTGCTCTCTCAGTTTGAAAAATTTAGGGATGTTTGTTTAAAACCTTAAAAAAACGTAGTGTTAGATAACAGGTCATGTTCAACAGTGTCTAATTGATATAATTAGTGTTACATAATTAATTAATGTTTCATCCTGTTAGGGGTGGCAATTAATATTAATTCCCTTCTAATTGCATTTTAACATTACTGGAACTTTTTTATACACAACCTTAGATGGTAAATCTTTAACTAGATGGGCTTTTTTATGGGATAAAAAGGCAAACATGGTTTCGTGTCACCCGATGGAGAGTAATCAATACCGCCGACAGATATCTGCATCATGAGCATTGCAAAAGCGACCTTTGTAGGTCGAGTGGCGACTTTAAAGATAAGTGGTTCCTATGGTAGGACTTTCAAGGATCGAAGTGAAGGTGGACTTGCATGATGTCGGTATCGTGGCTAAGCGAAAGACGAAGACTTGTGACTCTAGCAGCGAGCCTGTGTGAACGTGAAATATTTTTATAGCGACATAAACTACTATTCCATATTCGTACCGGTTTCAAAGTCGTTATTCCAAACACACGCTCGTTTTAACGCAATAGCGGTATGTGTTCGTTATGACAATGGACCTTCGTATCGGTCAAATATTGTTTTAATTTTAAAGGTATATTTTACAACATTTCGCGGTACACGGTTTGACCTACCATGGTCTGCCGGTTGCCGACCGCTGGTCTGGGAACACAAATCGTCATAGATTTTCTTTAAACTATCAGTCGTAAGTCACCTCTCACGTGACAACAGTACTTTGTCGCTGCGGTCGTAAGTCACATGGAAGGTGACAAGACGAGACATGTTGAAACTCGCTCTCTGTGAAATGCAGGCACTATTGCCTTATTACTTAAATATCCGTAACAGAGCAATTGACATGTCCAGTTATGTATCATTGCCATTTCCAATTATTTTTTAATATATTGAGCCCAAAAATTAATAAAGTCAATGAGAACTGTATCTGTAGTTACAACCTAGCGAGAATCACGTATAAAAAGCTAGCGACCGATAAGGGTTAATATATAAAAATATCAACAGAAATATATACGTGGGCGCAATTACATAAAATAGTATACATTAAATAAAGCGCGTGATATATCTTTTGCGTTGTTATCAAATATTTCTCGTATTGGATGACGTTGACTGCTTTCACTCATTCGAAAGTTCAAACACTGCCGCTATGTCTGTAAGACACGTTAAGACCTTGGTCTTGTGCGCTGATATATACCTTATACAATATAGCCTTTTAGTTAATTAATAATTAACTTTTTAACTTATTACAACTAATAATATCTGGAATTATTAAAAAACCTAGCAAATTACACTCACTTATATGAAAAATATTAAAAAAAATATATTGGTTTTATTTCATCGTTCCATATTCTTCTGTCCAATGTTCTTCCGATACCCATCGAAAAATCACGTCTTCATGAAAAGTTAGGCACGTATACATAAGAATCAATATTTCTTTAAAATATACCATACCATTTACCTTTGTTTTTATAATATACCTGTAAATTAATATAAATATGGTCGTATATTCCTTGTTTTAAAGTAGTAATTAAAGTTGAAAGCCTAATTCTCTCACCGGACACCCCCTTGGTAACTAGGATAGGGTGCGGTCAACAAATTGTTTGTTTCGCGTGATTGTCCTAATTATCCCCAGTTCGTTGCGGTCTTTATCTAGCAAAGACAAATATATCACAAGTTTCGTGCAACATATCCAAATGAGTGTCAATCTAGTACGATGCGTTTTTCCCGAAACTTCTTTCCACGCACCACAACTATAATACCTTATCTACCTTCAGAGGTATTTCCGAATCAATACGATATCGGAAAGTTCAAAAAACAAGCTTACATAATTCTCAAAGGCCGACAACGGCTTATGCGATGTCTATGGTGTGATACATATTTATGAGCGATTTGATTGCTTGCTCGTATGATTTTCCTGTCCCATATAAACAACAGTATTGGGTTATTTACAATGATATACTTCATTTATTTAAAAAAAAGCAAAAACTAATTAACCTAAAAAAAAATTAAACTAATTACGCAAAAATTATTTCCGAACCGATACGACATCGGAACCTTGAAAAACAAGCCTTCATAATTCTCAAAGGCCGACAACGGCTTCTGCGATGTCTATGGTGCGGTACACTCGTATGATTTTCCTATCCCATAAAAACAACAGTATAGGGTTATTTAACCCATTGACTGCCAGCTACGAGTTATCTCGTAGTGTCTTTTTTTTTCAATAAAAATTACCGTAAATACTATTACAATATTATATCAGTAACTTAATATATTTTGTAAACTTTATGTATTCTTCAAAATAAAACCTTGGCATCCAGGGCAAGACGCTCTAAATATGTTTGGCAGTCAATGGGTTAAGATGATATATTTGATTTATTTAAAAAAAAAAAAGCAAAAACTAATTACATAATTCGTAATTTACCGTCACTAGATAGCGTGGTCGGAAGAAATCGACATTACATAACGATCAGCTGAGTACAACCGCTTTCGAGAGTCTTCCAATACGAACTGTTTAATTGGCGGTGACTTGTTTTTTTTTTTTTTTACCGTTCGCGTCTATGATGTCATGTTTGCGGCCAGTCATTCCGTTGGTTTCCTATTATAACACCTTTTATGTCAATAAGGTGCGTATTGGAGTTTTAGTAGGTGGTTTCTGTGGCATACACGAATCAAATATACATTTATATATTTCACTCTCAATAATGTCGCAAAATGTAATCAATTGGCGTGATTTACGGACGTTTCTATTTTAAGTGCGAAATGGTATCTTGTTTTTGATTACGTCGGATGCTTTCGTCGCTCTTTTTTTTTAAATTGTCTATTGATGCTTTTTTATGAAAGAGGTAGGCAAACGAGAAAGCCGGAACGTGACGGTGATTAATGATCGCTGTACATAGAATTATGGGGTACTGCAGATGCATAATCTACGTTTTAAGGGTATGAATAATGGGAAATAATAGAGTTGGGATTCTCGTGGGCCTGAACTCATCATATATACCAGAAGGAAGTAAACAAAATATACTTACGACAAAACCACTTACGCTTCAGTAAAACCTAGGGTAGGGTAGAGTAACCTAGGGTATTATAAATGTCTATGGGCGGCGTAGATTGCTTTCAATCAGGTGACAAGCTTTTGTGCGTTTGCTGATGCAAGATTTTAATTCATACAAAATCTTCTTCATAATTGAGTTGAGTCTTAAGTAGATAAATTTAATCGCTTCTTTAAAAAAACATTATATATATATATATATATATATATATATATATATATATATATATATATATATATATATATATATATATATATATATATATATATATATATATATATATATATATATATATATATATATATATATATATATATATATATATATATATATATATATATATATATATATATATATATATATATATATCTATCCCCCGCAGGGCAGAGACCACAGAGCTCCATCCGCTACCATTCATCGTAGCGAAACGGCCCTCCATTGGTCGCTTCTCGCCCTCTTGAGAAGACGTGACGGGTGGCGAACCACGTCGCCGTCATTTTTCAACAAATTAGGTATATTAATTCGTCTTAGTGAATCCCACGAGCCGCAAGTGAGAATGGAGGTCAGCCCCAGCAGAGCCCTGCATGCTGAGGTAAGGCACCATAGTACCCGGGGGAGCCCGATCCCGGGACGGTCGGCACGCTTGCGACTAAGCTCGCCCTTAGCCACGCAGCCTTTGGCACGGCAGACTGTGGATTGGCGGAGAGGAAGGGAAAGGATAGAGAAAAAAGGAAAGGGCAGGAACGGAAATGCGGATGGGGGGGGGGGTTACCAGACTGACTAAATATTTATATATATTTATTCCGATGCGGGAATCGAACCCGCGACCATTGACTCGGTGGGCGGAGGTCCCCGCCACTGAGCCAATCGGTCGTCAGCCAAAAAAAAACATCATTTGTTTTATTGTGTCTGGTATACCATATCTAGTAGAATTTAATGGTATATCCATATTGTGATGACGTCACGGAATCCCTCTAAATTGCACTACCTGTTCCGACCACCGGCCGACAACGTACTTGGAGAAGTAATGAAGGTTTTATTGTTTTTTTTGCAGTCCCAAAACAGAAGCGGAGGCGGACAGTCTGCATCAGCGACGAACACGGCGGCTAGTGGCGCCGGCGCCGGCGCCGCTGGGGTTGCATCAGCCGCGAGTAGTTCCAGACCGCCGTTCAAGCCTATAACCGTCTTGGAGGATCTACAGGCCGTGCGGTGCGCTGAGTTCCACCCTAGCGGCATGGTATACGCCGTCGGTTCGAACACGAAAACCCTAAGAATATGCACTTACCCGAAAGCCGAAGAAATCAAGTGAGTGTCCATTTTTTTATTTATTTTTCGTACAGTCTACATGCGTCCCCAGCCTCCACATTTCAGTAGGTATGAACGTTAAACCCAGCATGCTTTTAACCAAGGCGGGTTGGTCGGAGGTCCAAACTTGAAATGAACGTCTGTACGCAAAATGAAAACGTATACCATCAGAGCCAAAAGACCTTAAGATTTATATAATCAGGCTAACGATATTAGATTAAAATATAAATAAACCTTTGATACATTTACAAACCAACATGTGTGATAGGTTTCTGTATGGTAAACATATTATGGGTGTAGGCCACTCGCTGACATAGTGACGTCGGGATGCCGTTAACCTCGCCGAGGTTATTTTTTTTTTTAGTGCTGAGACGCTCGCCGGGTTTGTTACGTAGATTTTACTTTTGGAGTACTACAACCCACAGAAAAAAGTCCATAGTGGTGAGTTCCGGCAACCTGGGTGGCCAGGAGATATCGCCGAAATGGTTTATTAATTTAGCTAGCGAGGAAATCACGAAGAAGCATCAGCATGGTCCCTACCAGTGTGAGGCGTTATGCTTTTTTATTGGAACAGTGTGCGTGAAATGAAAGCAGGATGTTCTCTCAATACTGGCGGATATTATTCGACTTATAACCTAAAGCCATCGAACACTCTGTATATGTGTTCACGAAAGCCCGGTAACGCTTTGGTGAAACCTCCGGCATCGCAGATGTCCTCTAGACGGTGATATTTATCAGGTGAACCTCATGCGTCTTTCACTGCTGTATATGATAGGACTAGGGCTTACAATACCGAACTAAAATCTGAATAACGGTATTTGGTATTTAAAATTAGAAATATCGGGATGCCGGTATTGAAACCGGTATTATTGATAAAAAATTTACTAGTTATATTTTTACTTATCTCAGTTGTTATATTGACTTGTTAACAAATAATATATGAAATCCAATAAATATTGTTCTGAAATGAGTAGATATTATTTATTTTATGACATAAACAGTAGGAGTAGATAGATACAAAAAAACGTGCAAGTAAAAAAAAGTACATATTAAATTTGTATGTGTAATATATGTGCCTGATACAGATTTTAATACAATGAAATTGTTTATCTTCAAAAAAAAATTTCTTGTAATTAATTAATATAATTTGAATTAGATTTATATTGTGCATAAATTCAATTTTTATCAACTAATGTAATACCAAAATACCGGTATTTTTACATAAATACCGATTTTTAATAATGGAAAATCGTCCCGAATTCCGGGATCCCGAATACCGGAATCCCGGTATTGTAAGCCCTAGATAGGACAATACAATGAGTCAACGATACGTGGTAGCCTCCTGTACGATTCGCATCACGAACTTTATCGTCCATTTAAGGCATCGCCCGCACTAATGAGCGACGCGAAAGCAACAACTAGGGACCGTGAGGAGTCAACGACCGGTGTTAATTTGTTTATGTATGAAGAGTTTGCCATTCCGCGTGATACGGCAACACTCGTATGCATCTCGAGCCGCTTTGCATGGGGGTCGAATTTATTGCCGCGACGTTTGCGATTCCCGTGGAAGTTTTTGGAATTAATTTACAGTCTTATTTATTTAAACAATGCCTTATATACTTTTTCTTTTCTTTTTTTTTTCTATGATAGGAATTAGTTAAAACTATTATGCCAGTGTCAAGTAAAATGGAATAATATCAAATCTCTTGAAATGTCTAGTCACCTTGTTACGTTACGTCTTGATAAAATGGTGGCTATTCTACCAAAACCTTCTATTGACTTTTTCAGTCAACTTAAAATATCACGATACATGCATTTATTTCATATCAACTTACTCATAAGCTTTAATCGAAATGTATTGTATAATACGCCAACACAAACAATATAACTAATAATAATATAAGGTTATGAAAATGAAATAAAAATACAACGTGAAAAAAAAAAATGTCTTATTAAGATTTTTAGCAGAATATCAAAGTGGGAATTAAGTTAATTTTTTTTAATATTACTTGTCATATAATGCATCAGAAAAATTAAAAAAATGTTCTATTATATATAACTAAAAAGAAATACGAAAGAAGACCAAATAAATCTATACAAGTAGCAAAATGCTCGCCCCTACCATATGCATTAATTTTAAGTGTACAATGAAGTCATTTCGTTTGAAACATCTTTCGCGTCGTGTTTTCGATGGATAATCGAAAACACGACGCGAAAGATGTTTCTTTTGTTTGTTAACAACTTGCGTGGGCGAGTGTACGATCGTTTCATTACTGTAACTCAAATATATGTATGTACGTACGTGACATTGCAAATGGTTCACACTCTGGTCGTTATGACTATTTGAGTTGTTATACATAAAAGGATGAAGGTCCACAGCGGCAAATGTTACTTCTTTTAATAGTAGTCTTATGTGTATTGTAATAAAACAAATAATGAATTATTGTAAGTAAAGAGACAGAAGTAAAAAGAAAAATATTTGGGGCTTATGGTCATAACACATTTATAAATAGTAGTGGTTGTCAAGCGGTTGCAAATTTGACCGTAATTAATTGACAAAAAAAATTGTGAACTCCTCTATATAAACTTATTATTTTCGTTGATGGAAATTAGTTATCACTATTATGACAATGTCAAGTAAAATATAATAAGAATAGAATAGAAAAAGCTTTATATATGACACATTTTTTTTACAAAAGCTAAAATTAAAACCTTAATAATATTATAATATATAAGTAAACAAAACAAAAATAACATGGTCTCCACCGACACAGAGTTGTAGAGAATCAGCAAATAGGACCCATTAGATGTCAAGACAAAAATGGAGAGTATCTCCATTTTTGTATATCCCCAAACAAGCCCTCGAATGGAATACGTAGGGGAACAGAAAACGTGGGCGCTTAAAACAAACCTGGCGGCGTATTGTGACGGCCGAAGTGCCTCCGACAGATCGAGATGGAGAAGCGTCGTGTCTGCCCTATGCCCCACCAGTGGGACTTAAGACTCGGAGAGAGAGAGAGAATATAAGATTATAAAAATGATACAAAAACATAACGTCACTGATAAGTAGGCGGCCAAAGTCCCATCTTCATCAAGGGGTACAAAGTATTTTTAGAAAAGCGAAAGGCGTTGATTATTTACTGAATATAATTAATAAAATTTGTTTGTTGAAGTTAATTTTATTTATAGTGTGTTAAGCAAGAACGACGCTGCCCCGACTGCGCCAACAGTTCTCATGAAGCGGACTAAACACCACAAGGGCAGCATCTACTGCCTGGCCTGGAGTCCGGCCGGTGATCTCCTGGCGACTGGCTCCAACGATAAGACTGTCAAGCTGATGCGGTACAACAACCAGTTGAGCAACTTGGAGGGGCAAGAGGTATGTCATCTCCCTACTATGTATGTGTCTTTGAGGGTTTTCTCTCCTCAAGTCGCCTCCTGGATCGATGACGGGTATGGCTACATCTATATACGATGTGAGGTCATCCATGGGCGCAAAACCAACGCACTTTTGATGTGGAAACCGGTGACCTTGAGAGCCGTCGCACCCTTCAAAGTACAGGCGGGAAGAAGCACCAAGGCCTAATATCTGCACCAGACTCAGAGGATCAAAAGCTTGTTCATTCGGTTTTTCTAGATCAGAGTTTTTCAATCTTTTTGACGTGACCCCTTTACAGGTTAAAAAATTCCGGCGGACCCCCTTGGGCAGACAAAAAGAATATGTATAGATAGAAGAAATATATAATATATAAATATATAAGAAATATATAGTAAAGAATAATAACAATATAACCAGGTTTATGATTTTTTCTATTGTTTGTACCTACGGGTATATTCATAATTAAGGTCTACTACACTCTGCAAGAAGCCGCGAAAACTTTGAAAGTAAGCAGGTACTGCCCACCCTTCTCACTGTGATTATTTTCATTGTAGTGTAAAATCTTTTTCCTCTTGGCGGCGACTCCTGAGTAAGGCTTCGCGAAACCGCTAAGGGTCGCGAGCCACAGATTGAAAAACACTGTTCTAAATAAACTAGTGGTTTACACAGAGAAATTAAAAGTATATAATCGTTTCCTACAAAAACATTAATACATACTGTAAAGATGAGAGTAGCCTTTGGCGGAAGATTCAGTAATGTATAGCACGTAAACTTCCTTGTTGAAGTTAATGGATTTCAAATGGCGGTATGGTGGTACGCACTGTCTATATTTATGGCGTACCGATAAGTATTAGATGGATTACTGTTTTCCTACTTATGCATTGTGAAAATCATCAAAAAGATAATTATAATTTAAATAAGATAGTGACGATCTAATTGGTTGTTGCGAAGCATCCACTTTCGGAGTCAATGGTCGTGGTTTCGATTCTCGCATTGGGATAGACCAATATGTTCATTTTATTTATTTCTTCCTGTACAGATGTGATCCCATGTTTATTTATTAGAATTTTAAATTCCAAAAATTCATATTTATCTTAATTTTCACTTTATATGCCATCTAACTGATAATTTTTATTATACATACATATGTACATATATATGTATATCTACCCCTTGACAATTATTTGTTTATTTAATGTTAAATTTATTATATAATTAATAAAAGGGTCAAATCAACTGTTCGCATATAGATTTGCCTAATCTAGAAACGTATCAATCACGTGTCTCTCGAAAGTGACGCCCCCGGCCGTTTTTCTCCACATGCGACAGATGCCACCATCTGAGGCAGATCGGTGGCTGACCAACCGACCGTTATAAGCATCTAGGCGAGGTAAACGACGCGTTTTATTCCACTGAGACAAATACCCGTTGATTGCCTACGCGCCCGTTACCTTGCCTTAGTTATTTCTCGAGAGTGAATTGCTGACTAATTACGAGAAGTTGTTGCCATTAAAGCGTTTTTTTATATGATAGGGGGGCAAACGAGCAAGCGTGTCGCCTGATGGTAAGCAATCAATACTGCCCATAGACAACCATAGAAGAAAGGTATGTATAGGCTTGTTTTTGATGGTTCGTATCGGTTCGGAAAGACCGTCGAATGTAAGCGTAAATGTAAGCGTATTGTTACAATGTATTTATCTCCTTTCGGTGTGCAGGACGTTGTTTTGATCTTACACTTCCTTTCTACTTATTTACTTCGTCGACACAACGTTATATCAAAGTCACGTGTTCGGGTACCTCTCGCCAATTGGCTGTTCGAAGCTCGCTGACTTTTTGATCTTATATAGACATTTAATTAATTACCTTTTAAGCAATCTGACCTTACGGTTACCTTCAATCATATATGTTAAGATTTGCATCTATGTAAACCTCCACCCTTACGGGAAAAAATTGGCGCTAAAATAAACGGCACAAGAATACTCTCATCTTTTTTTGAGCACTTTAAAAAACGAAATGGCGGAAATCAAGATGGCCGCCATACAAAGTAAAAATTGCCATTTATGGGTCGATTTCGCTGAAATTTGGCATAGGCTGTTTAAAATTCTATTTCGTAACTCCTTTTTTTATGGAACAGATAGGCAAGAGAAAGTGTACGCCATGTGGTTTAACGGCTTGACGTCTACCATTTGTGTATTTATATTATCTCTTCTATGTTATCCGATTTCATTCGGCTACGCGACATTTTTATAAAAAGTCAGAAGCATCAAATTAATAAGATATTTATTTATTGGTGTACGCTTCTAGCGTGTGTCATAGGTTTTTAAGTACTATT
The DNA here is from genome assembly GCA_031353405.1 of Baronia brevicornis. NCBI lineage: Eukaryota > Metazoa > Arthropoda > Insecta > Lepidoptera > Papilionidae > Baronia > Baronia brevicornis. Next base: position 77,268 of record JASFAT010004036.1, on the reverse strand, counting down.
ACGATAGTAGTGAAAGTTAACTAATTAAATACATAAACAAATGACAAACAACTTATAGTTGATAGCCTCCTGAGACTGTTAATTAGGTAAACTAGGACGCTTCAAAAGGAATATACAATAACTATGTAACTGTGGCCTTCTGAAGCTATTTAATGCCTTTGCTGCTACTAATGTCCTTTTGCTATTGAGGCCGTGTGTAATAATTTTATTAATCGTACTACTATAGATACTGACAGTGGCTCAAATCAAGCGAAGTGAAGGTAATCTACAATTTGCCATAAAGATAACTTTCTTCCCCACCATCTGGATGAGTGAAGATCCAGAATGGTGCGTTTTTCTCGAAAAACTGTAGTGATACGCTCGCCTAGACGAATATTTTGTCAAGAATGGCATATTATTTGTCTGTGGCATGAATGGGACGGCTCGTCCGAAGAATTGCCACACTCTCGCAGATAACCGGCGTCTGAGTGGTAGATTAGCTACCGCCCTTCGTCCGGCGAGCAGTTGAGATCCAAAAGGCCAACTCCCCCCCTCCCCCTTCCATAATGATAGTTTCCTTAAAGGCTACCCCCTTCCGGCAACGCTTCTGCACTGCCTATGGCACTGCGGATCTGTATGGGTGGCGTTGATTACTTTCCATCAGGTGACACGCCTGCTCGTTTGCCTTCTTATTCCACAAAAGAAACTTTCCATGAACCAGCTACCTTCAGCGGTATTTTCGAACCAATACGATGAAGCCTCCCATAAACAAAATCCACACATTCACAAGAACGCGTCTGCCATGCCTATGGTGTTGCAGATGTCGTCTATTGACGGCGCTTAATGTTTTCCATCAGGCAACACGCTTGCTCGTTTGCCTCTCAATTTCAGTGAAATTGGCCCATAAATGGCAATTTTTACATTGCATGGTGCGGCCATCTTGTTTTCTGCCATTTTGTTTTTTAACGTGCTCAAAAAAAGAATGAGAGTACTCTTACGACGTTTCTTCTCTTTCAAAGCACCACTTTATTACCATAGTGGTGGGGGTTTATTACTTGAGGTTAACGTAACAAAGAATGCTTATAACAAAATAGACTTGTGATGATTTTTCATGAGCTAACATATTTGTTTTTAGATGGAACTCACAATGCACGACGGCACGGTTCGCGACCTTCTTTTCATCGAGGACACGACCAACAAAACTAGCTTGCTGGTAAGCGGTGGCGCTGGCGACTGCAAAATATACGTCACCGACTGCGCGACTGCGAAGCCGTTCCAGGTAAAAAGATTTATTAGTATTATATTAGTCGTACAGTAATACCATCTTCACCAATTTCAATAGTAGGTAAACACACGTCGTAAAAATACGTTCCGTCCCCATCACCTGGATGGTAGGCAGTCTACCACCACCGTGTGATTCAATTGTACTTGCGTATTCCCGAACAAATGCGTCGCAAAGGTACATAATAATTCACTGTACATTCAGATGGAAATGGTAGATGGGTCATTTACTGGGGAACACAACAGAGGAATAACTGATTTTCTGCCACCACCCGATTCTCACGGAGATGCAGCATTACGCAACTTGAGATATACTTATATATATATATATATATATATATATATATATATATATATATATATATATATATATATATATATATATATATATATATATATATATATATATATTATAAGTAATGCTGCATCTCCGTGAGAATCGGGTGGTGGCAGAAAATCAGTTATTCCTCTGTGAATAATGTGAAATGTGAATATATATAATATATTCACATTTGTGATTGATGACGTATGCAAACCAACCAATGTATTATCAAGCCTAATATACATAACAAAAAGAACAAGATGCAAGAATAAATGCCAATCTGCGTCCCCCAATCGTCCTGTCAAGCGTGGAACTATATCGTCCTCATTTGCGAGGAGGGCCAGTTTTCACTAGTGGACAAATACTGTGGTGTTGATTGCCAGGAGTATACAATAAAAAAACTCTTTCCAGGCTCTCAGTGGTCACTCTGGGCACGTTCTGTCCTTGTACAACTGGGGCGGTGCCATGTTTGTTTCCGGCAGTCAGGACAAGACTGTGCGTTTTTGGGATCTGCGCACCGGTGGATGCATCAACATAATCACTCCGCCTTCTGGAATTCCAAACAAGGTCAGTAGAGATTACGAAATAAATTAAATAAACGCTTTCACCGTGGACAGTGAGTGAGAGAAACTCAACTACCGCTCAACTCGCCACAAAAAATGTTTCATTCCCACCATCTGGCTGGACAAATGTAATCCTGTACGGTGTGTTTTTCTCTTAACTTCTTTCTAACAAAGGACATCACGCAGCGGCTTCAGGTCTTTGTTAACCGACGTTGTCGACAAATTCTCGGAATCTTCTGGCCCAAGAAAATATCCAACAAATGCCTACTGAATCTTTGTCACGAACCGCCGATTGGACAGGCCATACTCTCCGAAGCAACCCTGATCACATGCCCAGACAGGCGCTGGATTGGACTCCTCAAGGGAAAAGGAAACGAGGCCGGCCCAAACACACCTGGAAGCGCTCCGTAGCGGCCGAGATGAAATCCATCGGGTTGACGTGGCCTGAAGTGAAGCGCGTCGCTCCGAAGACTGATCCCATTGGAGAAGCACTGTGGACGCCCTCTGCCCCACCTCGGGGACATAGGCTCATAAAAAGAACGGTGTGTTTTTCTCTTAACTTCTTTCAACGCATCACCACTCAGTGGAACTAGCTACCTTCAGCGTTATTTCCGGACCGATACGCAATTGGAACTTTTGTAAGAACAAACCTACATATTTTTCAAAGGCAACGAATGGTTCTCTCAACTCTACGTTGCAAATATCTACCGTCGGCATTGGTTGCTTTTCAACGGGCTTACTCGTTTGCCTTTCATAAAATAATGTGCGTTCTACTGAAAGAAGTGGATTTACGGGGAACTTAAACTAAATCTTATCGAAAAAACGGCCGTCATATAGCGCCAACTGTAATGACAAGACACTTGAAAGTTGTCTTTCCGTAGAGTCTACTATACCTGATGATGCCTTGCGTTGAGGCGTAACACGTGTCGTTTGCAAGGTGGAAAAGTGGTAGTGTGTGTTTGGTGTTGTGGATAGTGGTTGGGAGGTGGAGAGTGCCGCAGCTGACGGCCGCCTTTTGGTAGGATTTAGTTAGTAGGATTTAGTAGATTAGTAGGATTTAGTAGATTAGTAGGATTTAGTAGTTAGTTTAGAGTTCCCCGTAAATCCACTTCTTCCAGTAAAAAAAAAACACACATTATTATTTTTCTATTTTTGTCACTTGTCGCGGATCTTAGCTAAGTAAAAGTTCTAATTGTCCACATATTTATGTCCACATATAAATATTTATAATTTAATCTAAAATTGCGTTTTAAATTGTAAGTAATCTAATAATTAGTTATTAACTTATTGTGAAACGTCATAGTAAGATGGCAAAATTATATAAACACTAGCTTATGCCCGCGGCTTTGCTCGCGTGGAATTTGGTCTGACACATTAAGTTTCGTAACAGATCTTTTTAAATATTTTTTTTTTACTTAATAGTAAAATTATATTACGACCAAAATTTTATAAAATCGTTACAAATTGTGTGTACTGTTTCATCCAAATCCGTCCAGTAGTTTTTTCGTGAAAGAGTAACAAACATACATACAAACTTTCGCATTTATAATATTAGTAGGATTAGTAGGATAGTAGGATTAGTAGGATAGTAGGATTAGTAGGATAGTAGGATTAGTAGGATAGTAGGATTAGTAGGATAGTAGGATTAGTAGGATAGTAGGATTAGTAGGATAGTAGGATTAGTAGGATAGTAGGATTAGTAGGATAGTAGGATTAGTAGGATTGAATTAATAATGTATCTGGAAATATAAACGGCTGAACCGATTTTCGATGTATTTGTGTGTGATAGTTTCACATTAAACTCGGTACGTGGCTCTGCAATTTGATTCTAGTCTTTTTTTTTTCTATTATCAACGTCTGTCGGGCCCGCTAGTTAAATATTTTTCATTTTATGCTCAGAGTGAAAGTCACTTGTTCGTAATTGAATTAAAAAAACTACTTCTGAGTCTGGAAATAAGTTAGCGATGAGCTATATAAACTTTGTGCATTTGATTTTAATTAGATTTTCAGTTAAAGAAAAGTTGAGTGGGGAAAGTTTGAAACGTATAAATATATAGACTAGATGTTTAGTGAATTATAATTTATGGAAGACAAACACATTGCTTAGATGTCATCAAAACTAGTATGTATTAGGTTTAAGAAAAAAAATATTGTGTCGAATTTCATTCCATTTCTGTAGCCAGCTACCTTCTTTCTACACGTGTTTTTTTTTTATGGGATAGGAAGGCAAACGAGCAGATGTGTCACCCGATGGAAAGCAGTCAACGCCACCCATCGCAAAATGTAGGCTTGTTTTTTGAAGGTTCCAATGTTTGGAAACACCTCTGAACTTAACTGGTTCCATCAGTCATCACCGCTGGTAAAGTGGTTAGCCTGGGGGAGGATATTTAATGTAAAAACCCATCGTACTGGATCGCCGAAGTGCAGAAGATGGGCCTATGCTGGAGCGAAGTGAAGCGTATGGCCTCTGACAGGTCGAGGTGGAGAAACGACGTCGAGGGCAGACACGAGCACTATGGGACTTAGGACTCAGAGAGAGAGAGAGAGAGACTGAGACTGGATCGCCACTCATACAGATGGTGAGTATATGAGTATACCTTTTCCTTGTGGCGAGTTGTGCGATAGTGGAATTCATTTCATTCAATCAATCGTATAAACTCGTACGTGTATTTGTGGTTCTTATCAAATTCAACTCACAGGGGTTGGCAGTTGCGTCTTTGGCGGTGGACCCGACCGGCAGGCTTCTGGTGAGCGGGCACGACGATGGTACTTGCGCGTTATACGATGTCCGCGGCTCGCGCGTCTTGAAGAGTTTCACCCCTCACGCCAGCGATCTGCGCAGCGTTCGTTTCTCGCCCGGAGCCTACTACTTACTAACCGCGGGCTACGACGGGCGCGTCGTTCTTACAGACCTGCAAGGTGAGTTTTTCAATTGCCACTATTAGTTCACACTCCCCCCGCCCAGGCGATTTTTAGCAACCATGGTTGCCAAAATTTTTGCCCAAACTTTGATTTCTAACAACAATTCGTGTCTCGATTGTTTCTCGATTTCCCTTATTTTATTTTTAGGAATTTTTTGAGTTTAATTTGAAGCACTTGAGCGGATATTTTATATACGAGTACATATCATGTTCAAATTTTCAATCGTCAATAATATACTTTTCATTCATCCACTCCAGCTCAAATATAATTTTTTGAAACTTATGGTGGATGACGACACTTGATGTTAATACAGTTTTTCAAATGTTAGTTCTTTAATTAATTAATTTTAGTTTCATATGGGAAAAAAATAATATAAAATATTTAGAAGGATAAGAATGCGAATTAATTGTAATTATTTAGTAATAAGTAATTAAAATAAAATTTTTCTTTGATGACCTGATTTTTTTTTTATGTGAATCATTTTATAGCTGTGTATGGGAGTGAAATCGTAGAACAAGACGTCGCCTGTATTCAGGCTACGCTCCTTTCCACTCGACTCTCGATCATTTACACGTGGCCGTACTATGGAGAATGACCCGTCGTCTCAATTCTAGTTACGCTCCCCATTAGTCGACTCTACGCACGAGTCGTAATTTTAATGTTTCACATCTACCTAGCGTCCTATGACGGTTCTCTTTTTTCTTATAGCGGAATAGGCAAACGAGCATGCGGGTCACCTGGTGTTAAGCGATCACCGCCGCCCATAGATATCAACAACGCCGGAAGCGTCGCAGATGCGTTACCGGCCTTTAACGAACACCTGCGCTCTACCCTTGATTTCCCATCTTTTCTCCATGGTAAACAATCGCAGCCACTGTCGCGATATCAATGGCATTGCAGATGCGATGTCTACCTTACGATGTGAACTATGGGCGGGAGAATAAAATAAATAAAGGGAAACGGGGAGTCTGTAAGACTAGTAGTAATATTCTACCACTTATCAATATTCTGTGAGCGTATGATATCTATGGCCAAACTGGCACACACCGCGCTGCTACAGTAAACCGTCCTTTGACGCGGTAGATCGGTTGCGCGTTCTAGGAAAACGCGTTATACATGGCATCACTGTATGTACTTGCATGTGTAACAAAAACTTAATAATTTAGTTTTACAAAAACAAGCTGTGCAAACGTAACAAAGTTGATTATGAACTGTCAAACTATTATGATTTGTTGAAAACGACGGCGACGTGGTTCGCCACCCGTCACGTCCTGATTCTCACGAGGGCGAAAAGCGACTAATAGAGAGTCGCTTCGCTGCGATGAATAGTAGCGGATGGAGCTCTGTGGTCTCTGCCGATCCCTGCTGGGGATATGTGTGAATATATATAAAAAAATCATAATTTTCACAGTGTAAATATATGTCTTGGGAAACCCTCCTTATACGAGGGACATGAAATCGCGTTAAAGGAGGATTAACTGTATATCATACCGCGTGAGTGCACTCGGGACATTTCTCAACTCACACGTCACTTGTCGCTGACGCGTGTGAGTTCCCCATTCACCCCATTTTCTCTCTGTATATTGTGTGTAATTGTATTATGTATTGTTTATCAGGTGATTTAACATGCACGCTGCCAAGTCTGACAGCGGCCTTCCACCCGGACAAAGTGATATCGGCGCGATGGCATCCGGAAGAGTTCTTATTCTTGTCAACTTCCGCTGACAAAACCGCAGTACTGTGGACCATACCTGCCGTGTAATCGTAACATTTAATTCAATTAGTCGTCGTAATTAGTCATTTAATTTAATTATTTGACGATACAGTCCTGTCGAAACAGGATAACGTTCGTATACGTTTCGACAGGACAGTATCGTGTTAGAATTTTAACTTTTAAGTTGCTTGAATCGGAGGGGATATACGTATTTGTATATTCGTGGTCCGACACTTCACAATCGGTGCGCCGACTGCAACTATCTGATGGACAAAAACAAACTGATTATTAAGTCGAAGATCAAATGTTTTTTAAACTCTTAATTTAATGTATAAAACATTAGTTTAAACGCGCGAATGAAAGACACCTTCGGGGCTACATATACTTAATGCCTCTCAACGAAATAAAACAATTTAGAGGCTATATATATATATTGCTTGGTATATGGAACAGAATAATATATTTTTTTACCTAACAAATGCTTGTTAAGAAGAAGCATACTACATGAAATGTAGCCGAGAGCTGGTTTTCGTGAAAAGTTTTTTATATATATAAAAAAAAAAAAAAATTAACGCTGAAAGTTTTAATTTGTCAGCGAATACTAATATCGAAAGTAATAGTTTTTAAATGTAACAAAATATTTAATTTATTAGTATTTTAAAGAAAAAATCAGCCGACATATTCCATGTAGATTGTACGTCAGCCGATCGTTTTAATATTGTGAGTCACAATATTATCATACATAAGTACTTAGCGACTCAATACAGCTTTAAAGGTCATATCATATTTATTTTTGGAATTAGTTTAAGCATACCCACTGGAACAGTGTTCAAAATTCTATAACACTGCACTGACATGATTTTATTTTTGTAGTACTATTAGGTATTGTTGACACTTAGCTAATAATTTAATTTTAACCCTTTGCGCTCGAGTGGTGCCTCTCAGGCACCACAACATGTGATGCAATAACTCGAGCGGTGCCTGAGAGGCACCATTCAGATCGATGTGTTTATTTCTGTTTGACTTAAGGAATATCGCTTGAAAAGTCTACTTGGCCTTTTGTAGATCATTTTACGAGGTGTCTAAATGTCTTATCTCGGGTGATTGTCACCCGACAAGCCAAGAATGCACATTAGAGATTGTTTCACAAAATATCATAAGAAGCAAAATTATAGAATATAATTATTTAATAATTGTATTACATTAAGCTAATAGTGTTAAAATATACGAGTTTAAAGTGTCTTATTGTGTCTAAAATTATTTTAAGTTAACAATAACGAACTCATGAAGTAAGCGGGAGCGCGTGCGATTACTCTCGAGTTGCTGGTTCATCCGACAGAAAAGCGCCTCGAGCGCAAAGGGTTAATAACAATTTTATTTTACGCGAATCCGGTGAACTTTTAAACGCTAGTAAAACCTTCTCAACGCTGTTGTGTGTTCTTCATTAGTTTTGCAACGCTGCGAGTATTGTAATTTATTTATTTTATAGAATAACAATTTATATTTTCCTTATAAAATATATAAGTTTGTTAAATTAATATAAAAATTTTATGTGTTACACTTTAATGCTGTTCTGTATTTATTAACTGCGGCTATTTTAGGTTATTTAATAAGACTATGGATCAAATGGAAGCTTTAAAAAAGTATGTGGTAAAACTAATTTATGACCCGATCAGGCTGTATGAGTGTTTGTTGCTACGAATGTTTGTTTGTCGTGTCGTTTGCTTTTTACCAACCCCCAACAATCGTATGTACATTAGATGAACTTTTAACAGCGTAGATGTTGAAATAGCGGGCTAATTTAGTGATACTTTGAAGTCGCTTCTTTCGACTTTAATATATTTTATTTGCACAGCGATGACCGTATACAATTTTTAACTGTACAAGAAGACTGTAGTTTTATCCGGCTAATGTGACTCTAAAGTCACATTAGTCGGATAAAACTACAGTCTTCTTGTATTATATGAATTGACGCCTGTCAATTCATTAAACCAGGTGTGGTGCTTGGACTTATATATTTCTTCTCTATTATCTCGTTTGTTATTTTTTTTTCGCATCCAGTGAAAGAAAATCTATAGATTTAACATTTGTTTTACGCCTAAAAGTATTTTTTTTATGACGGTAATAACCGTTTATGGAATAGACAAAATTTAAAATTTCCCTCACGGACATTTATATAGCGTGGTTATAAAAAAAATATCATGTGTTCCCATTGTCCATGGACAAATGGAAACAACATGTGAGACGAGAGAACGAAATCGTAACCTTGATGACAACTTTTATAGACGTAGATTTATAAACAAGTTGTTTAGCAAATGATACGTTTTAATTATTAATCTTAAAGTTTATAAATGTTATTTAATAACGCTAGGGTCATGACATCCTCCTGTCTCTGTATTTTGCACTTGTTACATTTTATATTGCGCTACGCCTCGAGTATAATAACATCACGGTTAAATAATATTTAAATGTATTATTAATATTGTAACATATAAAAATTGATACGTCTCTAACGCCTGACATGACATGTGTGTCACAAACGATAGATCTTTGATTAAACCGAATTGTATTAATAATCTGTATCCATTATTATTTAAAAAAAAAAATATAATTTCAAACAAATTAAAGACTTTTGTTTTTCTTTTCCCGCCAAATTACATCAGTGACGTCGTGTTTTTATTTCATTTTCATAATCCTATGTTTTTGTTATATTATTTAATTATGGTGGCGTATTACACAATATAGTTCGATTAAGGCGTATAAGTGAAGTGATATAAAATAAATGCGTGTATCGTGAATGTTTAAGTTGACTAAAAAAGTCTATAGAAGGTTTTGGTAGAATAGCCACCATTTTATCAAGACGTAACATGACAAGCTGACTAATTACATTTCAAGAGATTTATTTGTACTTTACTTGACACTGGCATAATAGTTGTGACTAATTGCCATAAAAGAAAAGAAAAGACTTTTGTTGTATTTAAACTTAACATATTAGGTCCGGGGCAAAAGTATTTTCGTATTTTGAATGTATTATTAGTAATCAAACCTCTTTGGCTGTACTGAATGTAACTGACTGGTTCTAATACTATATTACATGTGACATTCTGAATATGCAATAAATAAAAAAAAACTAGTTCCCGCCATTTTTCAATCGTTTTTCAAGTAAGCAAAATGAACGTATGTGACGAAGAAATTCGGTACATTTTAAAGTTTTATTACAAAAAAGTTAAAAATGCGACGAACGCCGCGAATAAAATTTGTGCGGTTTACGGACCTAATGCGGTATCAATAAGAGCAGCACGAATGTGGTTCAAGCGTTTCAAGTCTGGAAATTTCAGTGTGAAAGATGAGGTTCGCTCTGGTTCGCCCTGTCACAGATAAAATCAGTGCCATCTTTGAGAAAGTGGAGCAACACCGACATATTAGTAGCTACGACATTGCTGAAGAACTGGATGTTAATTATAAAACAGTTTTACGTCATTTACGAGAGTCTGGGTACAAGAAAAAACTTGACATTTGTGTACCACATGATCTCACTGAGAGAAACCTAACACAACGTGTTTCCATTTGCGAATCTTTGTTGACACGTAACAATTCCGAACCATTTCTTAAACAGTTGATTACGGCTGATGAAAATTGGGTGACTTACGATAAGAATGTGCGAAAAAGATCATGGTCGAAGCATGGACAAGCCCCACAGACCGTGGCAAAGCCCGGCCTGTGAACACTACCTGTCAGATTTTTTTAATCAAAAATCTCAAAATTTCTACAGGAATGGGATCATGGCACTACCCACAAGATGGCAACAAGTCATCGATCAAAACGGCACATACATATTATAAATAAATAAAAAATTATACCTAAAATTTTTTCTTTTGTATGAACAATATGAAAATACTTTTGTCCCGACCTATTATTAAGTCATTTATGGCTCGTCATGGTGAAAGAGAGGCAGACGGGTTGAGATTTTTTGTTTGTTTGATTTTTTGTTCATACGTATAGAACTTGTACTTCATACCAGACACAAACACAAGAATTTTTACATTTTTTTTTCGTACTTTCTACACGTTCTGAGATGGACAGATGACATTAAGGCTATTACAGAATTAATCTGGTACAGAAAAGCACAGAATAGAGAAGAATGAAAACAATATCGTCGCAGGGACCGCACACAATTTTTGTTAATTTCGTTCTTTAATTTTGCTATAAGTGACATCTATTGATTTAATGGTAAACACTTTGATTATACAATAGTGACATCTATTGATTTAATGATACATTTGTATAATAATTAAATTTAAACCAACGAAAATAATATTTCTTTGTAAAATCTTTACATTTTTTTTATGGCCATAAAATATCAATTTAAAATGAATTATAAATATGTAATACAAATTTAAACAATTGTTAAATTAATAGTATAAAATTTTAAAAGATATATAAATGGCAAACGAGCAATTGTGTCGCTTTTGATGGCAGAAGTATTGCCGGCTGATAAAAAATGTGCAGGCTTTTTTAAATTTTCCAATGTAATATCGGTTCCAATTCCAATGTGAAAAAGTTTCGGGAAAAACGTACCGCACTGGTTTGCCGCTCATCCAGATGACGCGGTTGACTTCAATTTGTGTTTTTTGCAACTGTTTGAATTGGAATGATCGTCCCCGGCTGTCGTTGCGGCTTTAATAAAAAAAACGGCGAGCAAAGAACAAAGTGTTTAAAAATGCTTGGCTTTGCAACTATATTTTTTATAATAAATAATTAAAATTACGGCAAATAATTACAATTAATGTAATTAATTAATAAACCAACTTAATTCTTAGATTGTCCGCCAACAGATGGCACTGTAAGTCATAAAATTAAGATTTGCCTGTTAAATTATGAATGATTTTAAGTCTAATGTACACATGTGAATCTTATTTCATTACATTATATCACGATATTATAAGCTATCGTAGTAGGTTGAGTACATTGTATGTATGTTTTTTGCTGAACATATTTTGTATGTATTATGCGATCGTGTTTGCTGTAAGTAACCCTCAAATAATCACGTTTATAATTCCAACAACGGCACCGAATATTATAGGCCAATAAACACTGTATTAACCACAGTCCGATCTATATTTCCCACCGATACGTGAGGGATTGCTCGAGTCGGGAATGAGTACTTTTTTAATTTGTTTTTATATTGAAACGAATTAAAATCTTAATATTGATCATATTGATTACTTATAACTGATTGCGCGCTTTACATTCTATTATTTAATAAAAACAATATATCGATTAATTCAAAAAACAACCAATGACGATTAAAATCGTTAAAAGTGAAAGATAATTATAATATAGATAACTAAAATAAAAACAATTTATTTCTTTTTTATTTTAAATTTTAAATATAAAGTTTTATTACATAGATGATACATTTATCAATGTATCAATATAGTAAACAATTAATATATACACATTGCCGTGCATCCCCTATGCACTTCAATGTCTTGCTCTAATACAGGCTAAGGTCTAGCACAGCGAAAACGGCTCATATATATAATGAATAAATAAATAAATCTACCAGGGACAAATGCGGTAGGCAGATTCCACCATTATACTAGAAATTTGGGGCCTATACCTTGAAGAGGAATATATATGGAGTGTGCACAAAAATCTCCCCGAGGTGTCGTATGAGGCAGCTATGGAAGCAGACGTCTGAAACTATGGAAGGCGTGTCACACAGCAGGAGAAAGTGTAACATGAGACTATCAAAAAAGGTTTACCAAAATTTTAACTAATTTCTTCCTGATTCAAGGAAGAAAAAGGAATTACTAACGAAATAGTTGCTGTAAATTTATTTTATCAATAGTAGTTTGGTGCTATATAAATAAAGATTCTTTGTATTAAACTTAAATTACGTGACAATTTATTGCTTATGATTCGGTATATAAATTGAAACCACGTGACAATCAGTTGCTTATAAGGTGGTTCTTAAATTGAAGTCACGTGACAATCAAATGTTTACCATTTGATGCATAAACGGAAATCATGTGACAATCAGTTGCTTATAATGTGATCCTTAAATTGAAACCACGTGACAGTCAAGTGATAAACATTTGATGTAAAAACTGAAGTCACGTGATAATCGGTTGTTCATAGTTTTTATTAAACTGGAACCACGTGACAATCGAGTGTTTGTTACATGGTATATAAAGCAAAACCACGTCAGAAGCATCTGTCTATGAGCACATATATCACGTGGTATTAAAACCGAAACCATGTGATAAACAGTCGATAATCTTTCTGTGTAATATAAACCACGTGATAATCATTTGCTTATCACATGGTATAAAACCCCGTGATAAACAGATGATTATCATAATTTTACATAACTGAAACAGTCTAATTTAACAAAAACTTCCGAATTCGGGACCTCTCAGTTTTTCATGAAGAAAAACCCCTATTTAAGATTATTAATGGAGTCAGGCGTTACTTTGCGGAAATCCATCACTATATGGACAGTCAAAAGTTTTACTTAGCTAAGATCCGCGACAAGCAAAACAATAACAGAAAATTAATAATGTGTGTTTTTCCGTTGGGTTTAGTGGATTTATTTGGAACTTAAACCAAAAACTTACGGAAAATCGGTCATCAACTCTCCACCCACCAACCACTATACACAACGCCAGACACACACTATCACTTTTCCATCTTGTACACGACACGTGTTTCGCCGCAACACGAGGCATCTTCAGGTATAGTAGACTCTACGGAAGACAACCGAAAAGTCATTTCAAACAAGAAAATTTTTGATACTTGAATACAAGGAGTGCTATTTTTTTTAAATGAGAAGTATGTATTTGTTTCGTATTTTTCATCATTATAGCTTTAGCATTAACTTCAATTTTAGTTACTTATAATTATAATGAGTTTGATATCCGTAATTTATTTTGATATTTATTTTTACTATTAATACACACATACATACATATCGTCACGCCTGTCTCCCGTAGGGGTAGGCAGAGACCACAGATCTCCATCTGCTATGATCTTGGCATACTTCACTTTCATCCTCCACACTAATTTTTCTCCTCATGCAAGCCCGCCAGTTGAGGGTATATTAATTAAAGCCGAAAATCCCTCCTTACATTGGTGTGAAACATCTACTGAAGGGATGAAGCACTTTGATAGCTTCATCACATAGGCAAAGACAGTTTTTAGCGACTGAGATACTTCCGTCATTGTTCGCATCCGTTAGCCCGGTCGGTTGTAGTTTCATTTTATTTTTTCAGGGCCCACTCTATATTCGCTAGCGACCGACTTTGGGAAATGCTGGTCTAATTGGTTAGGAGTAGTATTGGTTAGGCCTACAATTATATGGTCGTAAATTAATATGACCAAAATTTTCTAATACGAGCACAATTAAGCTTAGGTAGAATAGTTAATAAGAAAAAAAAATAGTAAATTTAAAAGCGCTATCAGTCTTCCACAAAATAAATATATTGAATGGATACAGCGGCAACAGTCGTGGCATTCGAATTCAGTTCGTTCCGACATTGAAAGACGAAACTTCTGAAGTTATTTATTATCCATATTGCAGTGCGACGCCAGTTGAAACCTCACGTCTGCCTCCGTCTAAAGTGAGCTTCGGAAATGAAGCTTCGACAACGATTTGTCGCGGTGGAAGTTGTAACGACAACAAAGAAAAATGTTTTTCCCTCACAATCGAAGACTGCAAGCGGTGTGACAAATAAATGAATGCGTAAATGGCTACAAAAGCATCAAATTGATGTGCAACTCTGTATAAAATATGGATTTCCGCTCAAGTGCTTCATACTTGATCACAATACAAAAACATCGATATTTTCGTTATTAACCCCTATCAGTCGTAAGTCACCCCTCACGTGACAACCATTCTTTGTCATTTTGGTCGTAAGTCACGTGGGAGGTGACAAGACGAGACATGTTGAAATTGCTCTCTGTGAAATGCAGGCACTATTGCCTTATTAGTTAAATATCCGTAACAGAGCAATTGACATCTCCAGTTACATATCATCGCCTTTTCCAATTATTTTTTAATATATTGAGTCCAAAAATGAATAGAGTCAATGAAAACTGTATCTGTAGCTACAACCTAGCGAGAATCACGTATAAAAAGCTAGCGACCGATAAGTGTTAAAATTCACCTATTAGCCGCCGATAGATCACGAGATTATTGTTATCTTTTTTTTTTTAATTAATCTGTTTAATTTTATCGTATTTGATTATTATATTAAATATGACTGAGTAACCCTATTGTTGAAATATAGCCATGTTGTGAGCAAATTTAAAGAGTTATAGTCCGGACTTTGTTAAGTTTATATTTTATATTATTTTTTAAGACTGTAACTTGTTTTTGTAACTACTATATAAATAAATACTATACTCAAAAAATTCCTCTTTTTATGTAAAGTTATCAACTTCAGAATGATTGTACCAAGAGAAGAAACTTCTAGTTGCTGAACAAAAAGTCCTCCGAAAGATCAACCAAAAGTGACGATGACAGTTGGCAAAATCGAAAAAATGCCGAAATCGAGCATCTGGTGGCCCAAACCAATGTAATAGGAGTCACTAAGGCTCACCGACTACGCTGGGCCGCGTGGAGAGGATGGGGGAGGATCGCGCAGTCAAGAGAGCGTATGAGGGTCCCACATACGATGACATCGAATTGAAACAACTTCGTAACGCAAATGATGGCAATATGGCGAGCAATTGGCTAAGTGGCCCCCCACCCGCGGAGTCAATGGTTGCGGGTTCATTTCCCGCATCGGAATAAATATATGTATGGACTACAAATAATATTTATTCCGAGTTTGGTAAAGCCCGGCAAGAATTGGCGAAGTTTATCCTTATAATATAAATGCGAAAATGGAATTTAGTAAATAAAATTGAAACTTTTAACTTAATCTGGTTTGAGTAGGGTTGAAAATTTAATACAACTTTGTATTAAAGTCAAAGGGCGTTCGTGTCAATAACATCCAATCTAAAGTAACATCTGACGGTTACGTGTGGCGAGTGTAATGGTTGTCTTAAATAATTTAACATCATAAATGTTTCTCAATCTTATTTACCTATATTATTCATACATACATATCGTCACGGCTGTCTTCCTTGTAGGGTTAGGCAGAGACCACAGGTCTCCATCCACTACGATCCCGACACACTTTCCTTGCTGATGGGTGAAAAGATGGATGAGTGTGAAGGAACACACTCATCTATCTTTTCATCGATCCTTCCTCTCACATTCATCGTAGCGAAACGGCTCTCCGTTCGTCGCTTCTCGCAATCGCGTGAATCAGGACGTGACGGGTGGCTAATCACGTCGCCGTCATTTTTTAACGAATTAAGTGTATTAAGATTTGTCATAGTGAATCCCACGAGCCGCAAGGAGAGATGGAGGTCAGCTCCAGCAGAGCCCCGCACGCTTGCGACTAAGCTTGCCCCTACCCACGAATCCTTTGTTACAGCTGACCGTGGATTGGCGGAGAGGAAGGGAAAAGTATAGAGAAGAAAGGAAGGAAGCTCGGGAGGCCGGGGTCGCGTACCCGTGTACCAATAGCATGAATACCGGACAAGCAACTAGGCAAAGATACTCAAAACATGCCTTCTCCATTTTTTAAAGGGCACTGCGAATGTCTATGGGCGGCGTTGATTGCTTTCCATCAGGTGACACGCCTGCTCGTTTGCCTTTGTAAGACATAAAAAAATATAATATATTTTGGCTAGATATAAGATATTGTTTTAGTACGAATTATTGGCGTGACATTCAACGTAGCGTGTGAATCGATCCTCCGATTTGAGGGACAATTATTGGTTAAAAGTAGATAAGGCTGTCTGTCTAAATATAGATGACGTCGGCCCTAAATATTTTAATACAAATGACACTGTTTGGCTTATATTGATTAGGGATGTAAATAATGGGAGAGGAGGAAGCAAGTAAAAGGAGAGGAGGAAGGAATTAAAGGAAGAAGAAAAGTATTCGCTTCCTCCTTCCTTCCTATCGTACGAAATGCGGTAACACATCACAGCGCTACAGATAATACTATAGATATAGAATAGATGCCAGATTGAGCTGGCCTAGTGCTGGACTAACATAACTCTCAGCTGCGCTGCGCTGGCGTCGCTCCCCGGCTTCATTGTCCTGGTACACCTCCAAATGTCTACAAGTTCTCGTGATCAAATCCTAGACAAGACTTTAAAAATTATCTCAGTACTGTAGTGATACATTGATTAATGTATTTTACTTTATAAAATTTGAAACATAAAGAAATAATGTTTTTTTTTTCGATTATTGATTATGATTGAATGGATTGATACAAAAGTAACATACATAGTATATATCATCACGTCTGTTTCCCGTAGGGGTCGGCAGAGACCACAAATTTTCATCTACTACGATCTCGGCACACTTTCCTTGCTTCCTCAACACTCATCACTCTCCTCATGCAAGCCCGCCGGTTAAGGGTACTCTTGATCTGGCCTTTCTTAAAAACATCGGAAATTAGGTCAAGGCATGTTTTCCTTTGTCATCCCCTACCGATCCTTCTGTCACGACATAGTGAATACAGAAATTAGATTAATTAAATAATATTATTATCGATTTTTGATTCGATATATAGAACAATTTGCCTTTCCGTGCAACTTAATTTGTTAAAAATGACGGCGACGTGGTTCGACACCCGTCACGTCCTGATTCCCACGAGGGTGAGTTGTTGGTGAGTCGGTTTGCTAAGTTTTCGCTTTTCTCGTGAATTATTTCAAATGTACTTAAAAATACATGAAGGCGTATAATTGAGAAATTTCATATTGTGAAAATTACTGTATGAAAATGTATACTGACAACCTATTGGCTCAGTGACGGGGCTGTCGTCTACGGAATTAATAGATGAGGGTTCGATCCCCGCATCGGAGAAAAAAGATATATATGGCCGATATTTATCCGAGTCAGGTTACACCGCCAATCTGCAGAAAAGTGATGGCTTAAATGTCCTTTACTCCATAAATGGTACATATATGGCTTATGAAAAAAAAGATTCTTCATAATCTATTAACATATCAAATATCTTTTTTTAATATATTTATGCTTATCCAAGGTGGCAGAGACCTCAGAGCTCCATCCGATACCATTCATCGTAGCGAAACGGCTCTCCATTGGTCTCTTCTCGCCCTCGTGAGTATCAGGACGTGACGGGTGACGAACCACGTCGCCGTCATTTTTCAAAAAATTAGGTATATTAAACTCGTCTTTAGTGAATCCCTCGAGCCGCAAGGGAGGATGGAGGTCAGCCCCAGCAGAGCCCTGTATGCTGAGGTAAGGCACCATAGTACCCGGGGGAGCCCGATCCGGGGATGGTCGGCACGCTTGAGACTAAGCTCGCCCTTGTCGGTGGAGAGGAAGGGAAAAGATAGAGAAGAAAGGAAAGGACGGGAAAGGAAATGCGGATTGGGGGGGTTACCAGACTCGGAATAAATATTTATAAATCCATACATATATTTATTCCGACGCGGGAATCGAACCCGCGACCTTTGACTCCGCGGGCGGAGGTCCCCGCCACTGAGCCAAAAAAAAAACATCTGAGACATATTTATGTATGTGGTGCGTACAAATGTGCCAATTGGCACATTCCCCCCTGACTACCCATTTGGGTAGCCAGGGGCGATATGAACCTGTATAAAGGTAGAAATGGAAAACCTTCGCACCTGTTTTATATTCGTGTTCTCTTATTTCCATAACCCTTATTAAATGGTTTCGTGCGGTGTTACCAACTTTTCGAATTTGAATCTTTGTTTTAAAATCCACTTCGTTGCTGAAACAGAAAACTTATATATTTTGATTCGTCAAGCGGAAATAAATCTTAAATGTTTTGCGTAAGATTGAAAGTCGCGTGACTGTGTGAGGTTTATAATTTTAGTACATAGATATGTACTTAGTTTTAATGCCCTGGCCACGTGAATATTAGATATATTATAAGTGATCAATACAGTTAACCTGAAAGCGGCTGTAATTCAATTTCAATTAAGGTGTCATGAGCAGCATTATCCTTATTACCTGGATAGCTGGCCGTCTACGATCCTGCCATGTAGTCTCGGTTTTCTGACGCGAACTGTGCAATGCCGCGGTGTTACCGTGTGAATAAGACATAGGGGCATTCCAGAAAAGAGCTTATGTGTTCACAAAAGGCGAGCAATGCATCTTTTTTTATGGGATATGAAGGCAAACGCGCAGGCGCGTCACCTGATGGAAAGCAATCAACGCCGCCCATAGACATCCGCAGCGTTATAGGCAGTGAGGAAGCGTTGCCGACCTTTAAGGAAAGTGACATTATGGGAGTGGGAGGGGTAGGGGGGAGGGTGGGGGTGTTGGGCCTCCGGAACTCAGCCGCTCACCGTTCGAAGCGCGGTAGGTAAGCTACCACTCATACGCCGTTTTTCTGCGGGAGTGTGATACATTCCCGGGCGAGCCGGCCCATTCATGCTGCAGACAAATATGCCATTTATGACAAAGTATTCGTCTGCAACTGCTCT
This sequence comes from Baronia brevicornis, assembly GCA_031353405.1. Classification (NCBI taxonomy): domain Eukaryota; kingdom Metazoa; phylum Arthropoda; class Insecta; order Lepidoptera; family Papilionidae; genus Baronia; species Baronia brevicornis. The sequence goes on along the minus strand of JASFAT010004036.1, from coordinate 57,938 downwards.
ACCACTATTAGAGAAGCCACCGGCGTTACGAATGTCTATGGACAGTGGTGATTATCACCAGGTGACCTGCATATTCGTGTGTCTGCTCTGCTACGAAAAAAACCTTAATAATTATCGATGGGTTATAATATAGTAACAGATAATCAAGTGGGGTAGATTTGCCTTAATGTACAGCTAGCCAGCTAGTCAGGATAGAACGCCTTCGTTGGGCTGGGCACGTGGTACAGATGGACGAGGCTAGAGTACTCAAACGCCAACTCCTTAGCCAACCAGATGGTCGTAGAAGCCGCGGAAGGCCTAAGCTCAGATGGCTAGGTGGAATCGAGCACGACTTAAGGACAATCGGCGGGAGGGAAAAAGCTAAACAAAGATCCGACTAGAAAAATTTACTGGATCAGGCTATGGCCCATTCGCGGCTGTAATGCCTTGATGATGATAATGAGCTAGTCAGGATGGTGAGGTTTATATAGATAAGGATGTTGTGTTGCTAGAGGTAAGGTTGACGTACTAGTGCAATGTTACTACAATAATAAACTACAATAATAAATAAATTGAGAGTGTCCATGTGTAAATCTTAAATAAATACATTTCCTTCCATCCCACTCCTTTGTCCTCCTCCTACTCCATTTGCACTACATCATTAGCAATATGTATGTCAAGTGTGATGGGTTATTGTCCATTCCTCCAGAAACGGAGGGTGCCCTATTCAAGAGTAGGCTATAGTGGGCTGGAGAGAATGAAGTCATACTAAAATGTGTTCAATAAAGATTTCATCCCACAAATAAATAAATAATATAAAGTCTATACGAATGTCTAATTGAAAATATATAATATATATGTATATATAATATATATGTATATATAATATATATGTACATATATATTATATATTCGTGTATGTCGGTAGTGTCCCAATTAAACATACTTTGTGTTTATATGCAAAATTTTACCCCCACTTACGCGAATTCGACTTAAAGGGATAGCGCTCGGTCCCACTTATCGCGTAAGTATTACTTATAGATCAGATGCTTTACTTCATCATATTTTTCATAGTTCTGGATTGTTAATAACGATCCTTACCTATGAAAAATATAATAGAAATATTTTTTAACGTAGATTATAACAATTTGTTATAATCTATTTAAAAAAATATTGCTAGTCGATAATAATATAATAATTACATGAGTCCTTACTACCGGAGAATATAGATTATTCTCGATTGTTTCGCGTTAATATTTAAATTTTAACCAATTTTTGGGATGTAACATTCTTGCATAACGCGAACCAAATGTAAACCTGACATATAATTTTAGTTATAAAGAATTTTGAATTAAACATTTATCCACGAAAATATTTCAGCCTCCGAGTAATGAAAACATAGTGAAGGTGGCGAATAAAGAGCGAGTAAGCGAGTAAGTTAAGTTGCTAAGGGCCCGCTTAAGGTGTCGGGGCGGTATTGCCGTGTAACTGCGCACATCGCCGTCGGGAAAGCCGAGTCTAGCGAGGCTCTAACGAAACACCAGTATTTCGCGTTCCTTCGTGTGGTACGCACGCCGCCTTCCCGCAACACTTACGAAACGAACTCGCGTATCTCAACAACAAACCGAGCCCGCCTCCTTTTCTGTATTCATAACAGAAAAAAGGTTGAGCGAAGCGCGGTCACGATCCACCACCATGAAATATGTATACGAAAGAAATCTCTGAACTTTTTTTAACACGAAAGCGAAGTATTCGCTAAAGTTTACAGACAGTGTAACAGAAACTGTCCGTGATGAGAAACTGATACATTAAAGCCGAACGTCTTATTTGAAAAGGTGAGTCGAAAAAAATATATATATATATTTTGTATACGAATTGTTTTGTTGGCTAATAGCGAATTAATATGTATACAATTTATTACTTTATTAAGTTTTTATGATTTGTTTACAAGCGGGTTTCGCTGGTGTATTTTTAAAGTGATATCGCTCCGCTTATTCTGTTTAAAATATAATAAATATATATTTTTAATTGTACTTCCAAGCGTGTTGTAACTACATAATTTTGTGATCCAACATTTTAATTTGGCAAACATTTGGATCTCTTTATTTCCCAGCCGTGACACGGTTCGAGCTTTTGTTTTCGCACTATAATATTTTTTTTAAGCCACTGAATGAATACTTTTTAATGTAAAAAATATATATATTATAGCTTTAGTAGGACGCGATATAATAACGTGGTCTTTTCTTACATCTGATGCGGATTGCTTTTTGATTTCTATTTATTTGCTGCGTGCGAAATTTTTTTAATAAAAAATGACTGTATTTCTAGCGATTTTTTTTATTTTGTCTATATTATTAATTTGTTAACGCCGAGCTGAAAACTTTAAAGCCGTTAGTAATAACGGTCTGAATCCAATTGGGGGCGAATGGAGCTAGCAATAAATTTTGAATTTTAGTACTCAATGTTTCTATATAAATCTTTTTTATTTGAACCCATATATTAGCTTAAACTAACTTGATTGAATTACTTCTGTTCGTTTTATTAATACTTTTATTGAAGAAAACTTGTCCCAGACTCTTTTAATATTATTCTTTGTTTTGTCTGAAAGTTTCAGTGCATAAAAGCTTCAGTTAATAAGTCCTGTTTTTTACTATTATTTATTAAAGATATAACTTATATTATTGGCCATTCAGTATACATTTCGTTATTCTTTTTTATTTTTTTTTTATCATTTTTTTTAATAATATCGTACACTTATTTCCCTGAAGCTTTTTATCCATAAAAGCTTCAGTAAATAAAAACTGGTTTAAAAAAACTACTTATTAAAGATGTAATTTTTTTATATTAATAGTCTTTCATTTCATTATTACTTTTTATTATTTTTATTTATTAATTTTTTTAATAAAATTTTACACTTATTTCCCTAAAGTTTTTATGTAATAAATACTGGTTAAAAAAACTACTTATTAAACATGTAAAAAATTTTTCATTTCATTATTCTTTTTTATTTTTATTTATTTATCTTTTTTAATAATATCTTACGCTTATTTCCCTGAAATTTTTATGCCTAAAAGCTTCAGGAAATAAATACTGGTTTAAAAAAATTACTTATTAAAGATGTGAATTTTTTTATATTAATAGTCTTTCATTTCATTATTCTTTTTTTAATGTTTTTTAAAAATATCTTACACTTATTTCCCTGAAGTTTTTATGCATAATCTTTTCAATAAATAAATATACATATATACTCGTTCACAAAAACTATTTATTAAAGATGAAGAATTTTTTTATATTAGTAGCACTTCACTTAACTTTTTTTTATTTTCCTTGTTTGTTAACTTAACTACTTTGTTATGTGTACCGTCTTTCTACCTAATGATGTGGTGACTGGAGGTGCATAATAAAAAAATAATGCAATCTTATTAAATTAATAATTAATAACATTACGTTATTATAATTATGGACTTATATTAATTTACGGAGCTTTGTCGTAATATGAGTTTTGATCGACTAACAAAAACCTTGTGGATACTGGAAATTTTTATATTTTATATACATTTTTTTAATTTTCGCATTCTGTAAGCGGCAGGAGCTTTTGCGTAATTATGTTCTGTTTATACGTGATATGTATAATGAAATAAGGATTAAAATTGTAAATCACAAAGGCGGATCACAAAAACGTTTCGCTTTCATAGCTAACATAAATCACAAGCTAGTAACCTACAAAAACCAAAATTAATATGTTCGACGTAAAAAAACGTAGTAAACCGCAAAATAAAAACTTTTAAGTTTTCTAAAAAAAAATCGTATCTGTCACTCAAAAACAATCAGTTTCAACGCTGTACAAAACTTTCTATTGGTCAGGGCTGCGAGACTCAGACAATTCTTTCTTTCCGAATATGCAATAAAAAAATTGATATTTGTGTTTTTTTTTGCGTTGATATGTATAATGAATTAAGGGCTTAAGTTGTAAATCACAAAGGAATATCAAAAAAAGTTTTATATTCACGGCTAACATAAATCATAAGCAACCAAAAAAACATAAATTAACATATTTCCGAATGGACAAGTTTGAAACTAGATGAGAGTATTTATCATTAATGTTTCTACTCCGCTTTCGTTATTTATTAATTTATGAGACACAAAAACGAATTACAGTTTTAACGTTTCTTAATATTATATATAATATTTTAATAATGGTAAAACTACGCTGCAAACGAATACTTTATCAAGAATCGCATAATATTTGTCTGTAGTATGAATGGGCCGGCTCGCCCGGGGAAGTACCACACTCCCGCAGAAAACCGGCGTCTGAGTGGTAGCTTGGCTACCGCGCTGCGTACGGTGAGCGGCCGAGTTCCGGAGGCCCAACACCCTCCCCCCTCCCTCTACCCCTCCCTGTCCCATTCCTTTCCTGACACTTTCCTTAAAGGTCAGCAACGCACTGCATATGGCGCTACGGAAGTCTATGGGCGGCGTTGATTGCTTTCCATCAGGTACAAGCCTGCTCGTTTGCCTTTCTATCTCCTAAAAAAAAAGAAAATAAACTTTATAACGTCCGGACTACGACTCTTAAGTTTTGCTCACAGCATGGCTACATTTTAACAATAGGGTTACTTATATTATTATGAAATAAAAAATAAAATAAAATTAAATATGAAATGAAAAAGAAGGATATCAATAATCTCGTAATCTATCACCCGCCAAAGATATGCTAGAGCGATCGCTTTAATCTAATTTACCAGATTTACTAGGCTTGGTGCCTTCGAAAACTGTTGTGTGGCACTACCAGATAATGTTTTATGTCATTTTAAACCATGATATTAATTCAAAATTAATATGAAATAAGAATGCTAGATTTCTGCAAGAATCCACACTTATTTCGTGTGAGTAATCAATGTTTTTGAAATCCATCCCATTTATTATTACTAAGCCGGCGACGCATCCAGAGTTGCGGATGTGTATGCGATGCGGATGTATAATATCTCAAAAGTCAAAATTGTTTTTTTTGCAACATATAAATATGTGAATATTATTTTTTATATTATAATGGGTGCACGCAAATTAAAATACCTGAGGTGCACTGTGACTGAAACCTGCAGTCGAGAGGACGAAATCAACATCCGCATGTAAAACACCTTGCGGTGCAGCGCAGCTCTTCACAAGGTGTTGGTGTCAGTCTCTCAGTTTAAAGACGAAACTCCGAATCTATAATACGATTATTCGGCATTATTTCGGAAAGTCTCGTTATAGGAAGGAGCAGAATGAGGGGGGGGTAGGGCCTCCGCAAGCGCTCACCGTACGAAGCGCGTTAGCTACTCTACCACTCAGACGCCGGTATTCTGCGGGAGTGTGGTACTTCATCGGGCGAGCCGGCCCGTTCATACCACGGACAAATAATATGCCATTCTTGACAAAGTATTCGTCTGCAGCGTCTTTTTTTATGGGATAGGAGGGCAAACGAGCAAGCGTGTCGCCTGATGGAAAGCAATCAACGCCGCCAATGGACAACCGCGACACTGCCGGAGTCGCGGAAGCGTTGCCGGCGTTTTAGGTATATATAGGCTTGTTTTTTGAAGGTGCCACTGTCGTAATGGTTCGGAAAGACCGCCGAGGGTAGCTGGTGGTAGCGTGGCTCTAACCACTGCCTAAAATATTATATATGGAATAAATGTGGTTTTTATTTTTATTTTATTTATGGGCCGCAGTAATCCCTTACAATCAGGCGACACCCAAGCTCGTTTGCCTAAACCGCTATAAAAATAGAAAAAAGCTGGGCCACAGTTGATTTTTGTCGATACACAAAGCAGCTGCGTTAACGAGCGCTTTCAAAATCTCCCTTTTCTCTCTTCAGTCTCATTTTGAACACACCATTCGAAATACGGCATATTATTCGGCATGGAAATTTATATCGGACCGAAATAGAATTTGCGCTGTGTGGATAAACAATGTGTATGGGGGCTTGGCCGAGTTTAGTGTCCAGTTGTTAGTGTCGCGCTTGATTGCCGATTTGGATATCGAATTATCACAGGCGTAGCGCTTTTTTTTAACCTTAAAAGATCTATTTTAAACCATTCTAAGCTATTGTATTACTTTGTATATTGATGCAATAAAGCGAAAACGTAGTAAATCGCAAAATGAAAACTCACCACTGGAGCCTCAAAAAACTTTTAAGAGTTCTGAAAAAATTGCATCTTATCACTCAAAAACAGTCAATTTCGACGCTGTACTAAATTTATTATTCGTCGTAGAGCTGTGAGACTCAGACCATTCGACAAAGTATTGTTTTCTGATTCGAATATGCAATAAAAAAATTTGATACCTGTGTCACTTACAGCATTTTCGCTTTTTGCTTCTATATAGATATTTATAGAAGTACTTTTGCTTGACATGACAGAGCGTGACATGCGTGAAAAGAAGTTAGCGGAGAATCGCACCGTCCTGTTTGTTAACTGAGAGCTTAAAGCTTCAACAACGGGCTTATTGTACAAGACGGTTTGTTGTTCAATTAATGAAGATATAAGTTCGTGGAACGCATCTGCTCTGGTCAACAATAGGGCGGTTGTTAGACGAATAATATGCATTTCATCGTAGCAAGCTTATTTCAATGGTAATCGTGTGTTACTTTGTATTTTACACGTACTGGGTTATCATAATAAAAAGTAATTTACTTTATCGTTGTATCATAATCGGTCTTTTAAAACGGGAGTATTATAGGGGTTATTGTTGGATCTCTTCGGCACCACGTACCTTGGTACTGGTGGTACTTGGTATGGTGGATAGTAAAGTAATTACTGGAATCCTTCTTGAACAGAACAAGTCAGCTTTATTATTATATTTTCACGGCCCATATATGTCCCACTGTTGAATACGGTCTTCCCCAATTTTGGAGGAGTGGACGCTGAATTACAACACTTGTCCAAAATCATCAGGGCATCATCAAGGCATTACAGCTGCGTGTGGGCCTTAGCCTAGTTCAGTAAATTTTTCCAGTCGGATATTCCTTTAGCTTTTTCCCTTCAGCCCCTCACACTGATTGCCTTTAAGTTATCCACAATTCCGTCTAGCCATCTGAGCTTAGGCCTTCCACGGCTTCTACAACCATCTGGTTTGCCGTCGATTAGGCGTTTGAATTTTCTAGCCTCGTCCATCCGTACCACATGCCCAGCCCAACGTAGACTTCCAATCTTAATGGTTTTAGTGACGTTCGGCTCATTGTACAGCTCACGAGCTATATGAGCTGTACCTGCCCCAAGTTTACCTCCTCTGAGGTATACGACCTGAGCTACCAGTTCGTTTACCTCAGAGGAGGTAAACGAAAGTGCGGGTCACTTGGTGGGTATTACGGCGAGTATTCTGAGGAGTTTTTTAATCTCCTCCCAGTAGCACAGTTCCACCATCGGACTATGGACCATTAAAATAGGTTCCGTACCCATCATTTGGATAGCTAGCCAACTATTATGCGATTTAGTCGCAGTTTCCTACCACGAACTGTGCAAATGTCGATTTACCATCTGCTGCGTTTCCACGTAAATACGACGTTCAAGAGAGGAGAGTATGTACGGCGGCGACCACTTACCACCAGGTGATTCGCATGCTCGTCTGCCTGTTCAGCTAGTAAAAAAAAAATATTAAAACATTGCAAGATTCAATAAATTAATTTATAATATATAAAAAAGTTTTATACGGCGAGCTAGTGCCTGAAATAGGTATGAATTTATATCTCAGGTCAATAGCCTTCCACGCCTTATTTCTATTTTTACGTCTTATTGCGGTTTTGTAGTATGCACAATATGTGCAAAATATGAAGCTAATAAAAGAAAAATATAAAAAAATAATCGTTACTTATATAACTAGTGAGGCTTGCAACGCATACCTTAGTAGTAGAGCCACCTTTTTTTAGTGGTAGAGCCACTTTTTTTTAGTGGTAGAGCCACGCTGCAGAGGAATACTTTGTCAAAAATGGCATATTATTTGTCTGTAGCATGAATAGGCCGGCTTGCCCGGGGAAGTACCACACTCCCGCAGAAAACTGGCGTCTGAGTGGTAGCTTAGCTACCGCGCTTCGTACGGTGAGCGGTCTGAGTTCCAGAGGCCCACTCCCCCTCCGATTCCCACTCCCACTCCCATAATTTCACTTTCTTTTAAGGTCGGCAACGCTTCCGCACTGCCTATGGCGTTGCGGATGTCTATGGGCGGCGTTGGTTGCTTTCCATCAGTTGACACGCCTGCTCGTTTATCTTCCTATGCCATAAAAAAAACCTTAGATGATAGAGATAGTTAAAAGTCACGTTAATTGGTTTCCATTAGTCGACACGCTTGCTTGTTTTCCTATCTCATTAATCCTCCTCCAAATTCAAATCCTTGCGTCGATTCCACAATGCTGTGGGTGACACATCAAAAGATCAGCTTTTCTCTGACGATGTTATTTTGCTCGGTTTTCAGCAGCATATAACGCTTCCGTCTCCTTCCTCTCGGTCTTTTGCCTTCATTCTATCCCCTTACAATTATTTTCTGTCCAGTCACCAGGATTACGGGCAATGTGTCCAAACAACTCAAACTCTCAAACAATCTTCGAAGACAGATGTTTGAGTTTTGATTTCTTGTCGAATTTGAGTTGATTGGTTGGTTCTATGAGCTGCCCGGCATTTCCGTCCAGCACCATATTCCGAAAACGTAAACAATTCGCTTGCTTGTTTTCTCATCTCGTTAATAAGTTGTTTAAGAAATATATATATATTACAAAATACAATTGAAGATCGCTTTATTTCGATTGCAATTGACAGTACCCACTCTCAATGCACGAGGGTGTAACCGTTTAGTGTTTGAACTGTCACCTCGGGCTTATCTCGTTGACAAATGAGCATCTTCTATTGTATCTGGATAATTTAAATTATAGATCGTTTAATTTTTTTATTATAAAAGGCAAAACAAGGTGCAAAAACAATACATGCAAGAACTAAAAAGATAATTACATATAAGAAAGAAATATATAATTGAATCAAAATAACTTCTTTCCTTCGATGCGAAAATCGAACAAATTGCCGAAATTCTCAAGAAAGACAATTTCTATGGATATTTTAAGTCAACTTAAAAAGTCACGATACACGCATTTATTTCATATCACTTCACTTATACGTCTTAATCGAACTATATTGCATAATACGCCACCACAATAATTATATAAGATTATAGAAATGAAATAAAAATACAACGACGTTCATTAAGTTAGCGGGAAAAAGAAAAAGATAGAAGAAACAAGCATCTTCAAAAATCTCTTTGACACCTCGCTTCTCACTCGACTCTGATTTTGTTGTTTCGCTGTTTGGCTCTGAGTACAAGCCCTTTTGAGTCCGACTTATAAGTTTATATAATCAACTTGTCAAGTTACGTCTTGATATAATGGTCGCTATTCTATCAAAACCTCCATAGCTTTTGGTAGAATAGCGACCAGACTTTTGCCAGTCAAATTAAAAAGTCACGATACACGTATTTATTTCATGCAACTCCACTTATACGCCGTAATCCGCGGAGTCAGTGCTCGTGGGTTGGATCCCCGCATCGGTATAAATATATGTATAGTCTACAGATATTTATTTCGAGTCTAGTAACCCCGTCAAACAACAGCATTGGACAAGCATGGTGGGTTAACGTCCGTTCCTCCAGAGATGGGGAGGGGGGCGTGCTCAGCAGTGGGACATAAATTCTAGTAATTAAATGATTTATATTAAACAATACCCCGCCACAATTTAACAATATAACTGATAAAAAAATAAGAAAATGAAATAAAAACATAACGTCACTGATGTAAGTTGGCGGGAAAAGTCTCACTCGACTCTGAATTCAAAATATTGCCAGAGCTGGAAACTATATAATAATAAAAAAAGAAATATACTACTATTCGACGTAAATTTACAAACGAAATAGCAGAGAGGCGACATATGTGTGTTTATTATCGACGCATCTCTATTAGACTATTGACTTCAGTGTCATGTTTCCCCGCGTGGAAAAGGTAGTCAGGCATTTGTTATTTGTATAGGAATCTTGACAAGTCACCCTTCCACGAAAGCGGCCAGCTTGCGAAGGTTGTTTACTCAGTTCTCGGTATTCTGAATAAAATTTTCGTTTCACAATCTTATGCTAACATTTAACATTGGACTATATATAGTTGTTGTTGTAAATAAATGGCGATATAAGTGGATTGTATTAAATCTATATATATATATATATATATATATATATATATATATATATATATATATATATATATATATATAAATCAATTGCTGTTTGTTAGTCTCGCTAAAACTCGAGAACGGCTGGACCTATTTGGCTAATTTTGGTTTTGAATTATTTATGGAAGTCCAGGGAAGGTTTAAAAGGTGAGTAAATATGATAAAAATGTTAGGAATATAGTAAAAGCAACAATTTCGTTTTCCCTGAGAAACTATTCTTACCTGTCAAATATTTGATGTTCGTCCCGTCGTTCAGGAATCAATTAAATTTTAAAGTCGTTCAGAAATCAATTAAATTTTAAAGTCGTTCAGAAATCAAATTAAATTCAAAAGTGAAGTTTTTTTTTTCATTTACGATTTCTTTTTGTTCCTGTTAATTTTGACCACATGTTTTACTTAAGTTGAAACGTTCTGCAATTATCGTTCAGCTTTTTTATTTATTGATTCTGAGGCGGTACGGAGTTTGCCGAGTCAGCTAGTATGTATATAAAAATGGAGAGATATTTTGTTAGTCTCGCTAAAACTCAAAAACGGCTCGACCGATTTAAATATATATATTTTTTTATTTTGTTCGCTATTATACGGGAAAGGTTTACGAATAAAAAATATAGGGAAAACATAATAGAACAAGATAACAGCTTGAAAAAGGAAAAATTCTTTTTCTCCTTTTACTTCCAAATACTTTCAATAGATGGCGCTCATGACGGTTTTATCGTTTAACGGACGTGTTGTTAAAACTGTCGTTTATTTTGTGCGATTTTGAAGAGTATCGCATACCTAAGTACTAATATACCAGGAGAGGATGAATACAGGGAAAAATAAATTGTAGGTGAAACGTAGTTCGCCCCGCCATCGAGTAATAAATAAATTTGCTTTTTGTAGCACTTGGTAGATAATACCCATTACCAGGTGACTATGAGAATAAACCCTAGGAGGTGGGCGGCAGCGATAACGTGATAACAAAATGAGATAATAAAAATGAAATAAAAATACAACGTCACTGATGTACAGTTGGCGGGAAAAGTCTTTATCAGGCTTTGTGCCTCCGAAAGTTTTAATACTACATTATAATAACATTATTAATGGAGTCAGGCGTTACTTTGCGGAAATCCATCACTATATGGACAGTCAAAAGTTTTACTTAGCTAAGATCCGCGACAAGCAAAACAATAACAGAAAATTAATAATGTGTGTTTTTCCGTTGGGTTTAGTGGATTTATTTGGAACTTAAGCCAAAAACTTACCGAAAATCGGCCATCAACTCTCCACCCACCAACCACTACACACAACACCAAACACACATTATCACTTTTCCATCTTGTAAAGTTTACAAGACGTGATAATGTGTGTTTGGTGTTGTGTGTAGTGGTTGGTGGGTGGAGAGTTGATGGCCGATTTTCGGTAAGTTTTTGGCTTAAGTTCCAAATAAATCCACTAAACCCAACGGAAAAACACACATTATTAATTTTCTGTTATTGTTTTGCTTGTCGCGGATCTTAGCTAAGTAAAACTTTTGACTGTCCCTATACATTATAACATATAACCATGATAAATAAAAATAAATTTAAAATAGAAACGTTGGATTTTTAAATGAATCTTCGCTTATTTCATGAGGATGATCTTAATAAAATTCGTACACCGTATTCGTACACAAATAGGTACTTAACAAAAATGTACCAGTGCATGGATATCATCGCGATCTAATCCCATCCACTCTGACCTGAGTAACGAGGCGCTTTATGGAGAATCGCTGCCGTGTATGTTATTTACACAGGACTCGATAATGGCGAATGTTGCGTCATAATATTCCGAAGCGCAATATTAACTGAATATTAATTGAAGCACTTGATTGCCTACACGAATTATATTTAGGGAATTCATGTATTTCATGTATTACGAACGTCTATTTTTTTTATATATTCACGCCTATCCCCCGCAGGGGTTGGCAGAGACCATAGAGCTCCATCCGCTTCCATTTATGGCAGCAAAGCGGCTCTCTATTAGTCGCTTTTCGCCCTTTACAAACGTCTACTCACATGTATCCCACTCCCACTCCCATAATTTCAGTTTCTTTAAAGGCCGGCAACGCTTCCGCGCTGCCTATGGCGCTGCGGATGTCTATGGGCGGCCTCCATCCTCCCTTGCAGCTCGTGGGATTCACTAAGACGAAAATAATTAAAACTAATTTGTTAAAAATGACGGCGACGTGGTTCGCCACCCGTCACGTCCTGATTCCCACGAGGGCGAGAAGCGACCAACGGAGAGCCGTTTCGCTACGATGAATGTGAGAGGAAGGATGGGTGGAAAGATGGATGTGGAGGAAGCAAGGAAGGTGTGCCGGGATCATAGCGGATGGAGATCTGGTCTCTGCCTACCCCCACGGGAAACAGGCTTGACAATATGTATGTATGTATGTTTATATCCTGCTAAATATATTATATGAGACAAATGTTTTTCTTCCATATAAAATTAATATTTGAAAAAATTGTATTAATATTAAGTGTCATTTACTACAAGTTTAAAAAAATGTGTTTGAACTTGAATGGATGAATAAAAAGTATTTTACTCACGATTAAAAATTTGAACAAGATATATAAATATGTATTTCATGTATGTATATATAGGGAGAGTGTGAACTAATAGTAGGAATTGAAAAAGTGAGACTATTTGTCAAATTATAAATCAAATTTAACGTTCCAAGTACCTTAAATATGAAATATGAAACGTAGCTAAAGATGAGCTCCAAAGATAGTTCGTCGAAGGAGAAAAACAATCAATCATTTCACTCGCGCCCAGTACCCGATATTAATTCAGAAACTTTTCAACAACACAAACAATAGAAGTTTTCCATTACAACTTTGGACAAGTTATCTGTAAAATCATTTTTACCTGTATTTACCACCGACGGGATGAAACAGGGTCACAAACAAATCGTTAATATCTCGAAAACTTTAATCGCTGGCTTATTCAAATGCAAAGTATTTTACAGACTATTAGCTGTACCCGGCATGGATTGTGATTCTACGTGAAGAAACTAGACAAAAATAATAAAAAAATTGTGTCCAAGAACTTTGCAAGCTTACGCAAAGCAACTCAGCAAAGTTACATGAGATTTTTCCTGCCAACTTACATCAGTGACGTTGTATTTTTATTTCATTTTTATAATCATACTTTTCTGTCAGTTATACTGTTTAATTATGGTGTTGTATTAAAAAATATAGTTCGATTAAGGTATATAAGTGAAGTGATATGAAATAAATGCGTGTCTCGTGACTTTTTAAGTTGACTAAAAAAGTCTATAGAAGGTTTTGGTAGAATAGCCACCATTTTATTAAGACGTAACGTGCCAAGCTGACTAGTTATATATTAAAAGATTTTATATTATTCTTGTTTACTTGATACTGGCATAATAGTTAAAATCAATTGCCATCAAAGAAAAGAAAAATTCATCATAACCGTATGAACGGTTTAGGAATGCGTAGAGGATAAACATACAAAGAAACATTAATTTTTATTTATTAGAAGAATATTTATGAAGATTTTAAAAGGTCAGTTAATTCTTTTCTCTTTTCAATACCTCAGATTCTATAGATGATAAACAGGGCCTTTGTAATATTATTTGTTATATTCTTTTTACATAAATAAATAACGCGTCTAGGTCGTCATAATATATGTATATTATTTCAAGTTTCATAACCTTTAAGTAATAGCTACATAAAATATTAAAAGGAGGTGCCTTTCTGTTTTCAATCCATAAAAGTTTTATACTCGTAGTATATGCGCGTCTAGCCCATTCGGCATATACGTGAATAAAATTTTACTACCGTTTATTGTGACTTTTTGATTGTGATCTATTAAGCGGGTCGAATTAGTTTATTCATTACGCAGCTTAAAGTTCCATTATGAACAAACTGTGATAGAGTCATGATAGCACCAATGGTTTAACCCCTTGATGTACAATGACGTCATGGAAACGTCGAGATATTTCATGTGTAATTGTTAGAAGTCTCCGAGATGTACAGAACTGTCGATTGCCGATGCCGGGCGATATATTTTTAAATTATTGAATTATTTTACTTGTTTACATTAAGTGTTTCATTCCCATTATTTTTATAATTATATAAGTATCTATGCAGATTATTTTTGAACACTTCAAAATCTATTTTATTTGTATTTCAAGGGTTTATTTCAACTGGGTAAGTATTCGTACCCACATAGAATATTACAGTTCAGTGATAGCAATTTACGTCATCGTCAGCGTCATTATGTTTTGTACGGAAAAGTATCTAGAGATCCAATTCTATTCCTCTTTTTTATCTTCTTCTTCCCTCTCATTATCTAGTGCCTTTGCAAAAGCGGTTTGCTTTGGGCGAAGAAAGAAATGAAAAGGCGTGCGTCTTGGTTAAGTCATGAATGATAGAAAAATCATGCGAAAGATCCTCAGGCCAAAACGGAGATCGGATGGAAGCTGGATTATTTTTACGGGTTAGGAGGGCAAATGAGCAAGCGTGCTGCCTGATGGAAAGCAATCAATGCCGCCCATAGACAACCGCTACACCACAGGAGTCACGGAAGCGTTGCCGGCCTATTAGGTATATGTAGGCTTGTTTTTTGAAGTTGCCAATGTCGTATCGGTTCGAAAAGACCGCTGAAGGTAGATGGTTCCGCAGAGTGGTGGTGCGTGGAAAGAAGTTTCAAGAGAAGCGCACCGTAGTGGATCGCCACTCGTCCAGATGGTGGGGATTAAACATTTTTTTACAGCGCGTTGTGCGGTTGTGGAATTCGGCGCAGGAATTATTCCAAACAATTCCTCGGAGCACTCCCAAAAGCAGCAAAAGCAGTAAAAGCGATAAAAAATGCTAAGAGATGAGATATCCCTCCGTAGCGCTAGAGAATCAAGTCGATAGGCGAGATCGGCTTCTGTTTGCGGATATTAGCCAAGTGAGGTTGATTTTCTATCCTAATAATGGATTTCTGCAAAAGTCTCTCGAATCGAACTCGATCAAAATACCCGTACGAAAATTGCTCGCTGTGAATAGAACAATAGAAATAAACTCATCGGATATCCTTTTTTCACAAATTTCTATGTTTACAATACATTTTTATTTATAGATATAGAAGTACTCGGGAGCTAGCATCTCATTTCCAGGGATTGGGTCGTCTAAATATACTTTATATTTTTATTACGTTAATATAGAAAAGCTTTTTAAAAATAACTATCTATCTTTATAAATATCTATGTATTTTTTTATTTATTCGTTTATTATTTACGGTTCACTTATAAAAAATATACTTATATTTTTGCTCATGGCTATTAACTTTGTTTGTTAATAATTTTTTTTTATAATCCTCACGATAATGTATTACCAACCCACATTAGCTTATTAACACTGTGTCCATCCTACGGTTGTCTGGAAGATATCGCTATTAGCAATAAGCCCGCCATTTGTATATAAATATTACAATCAATATTATATTACTTTGTTTTTGGTGTACAACAAAAGAATATATCTATCTGTCTATGTAATTGTTGAATTTGTTGACACGTCATTGTTGTACATAAATACATATATAGTCTGTTATAAAAATATATATTATAAGACTAATAATAGAGGTATTTTTTCAGCAGAGCAAGTAAACGACTAAACGCGTCACTTGTCCGTAGCATGAATGGTCCGGCTAACCCGGGGAAGTACCACACTCCCGCAGAAAACCGCCGTCTGAGTGGTAGCTTAGCTACCACGTTTCGTACGGTGGGCGGCCTGAGTTCCTGAGGCCCAACGGAGGGTGTTGGTCCGTCCTATTCCTATATTGTCACTTTCCTTAAAGGTCGGCAACGTTTCCGCACTGCCTATAACGCAGATGTCTCTGGGCGGCGTTGGTTGCTTTCCAACAGGTGACACGCCTGTACGTTTGCCTTCTTATCCCATAAAAAATACTTGTCGGTGAGTGATCAAGCCCGCCCATAGTCCCACAGCACATTTGCAACGCCAGGGAGTCGCAAATGTGCTGTGGGACTGTCTTGAAGACATAAGCTCAGCTCTTAAATATTTCAATATCGTAATTGTCCGGGAAAACCGCAGGTGATAGATTGTTTCATAGTTTTAGCATTAGCGGCAGAAAATTGCCACTGAATCGCACGGCCTAGTCTCTTTAATGTCCTGGTATATAATATCGGATATTATTTGTTTTTGGTGTATATTTGAGCTCCAGAAACAAATAATAAGGGAACTATTTAATTAAAACAAAGTTGATTGTACAGCGATTTGAACTCGACTGTCTGATTTATAAATTTCTTAACCTATAGCTACATATAATACAACAAAAATCTTATCATCAATGCATTACAGCCGCGAGTGGGCCTTACAGTAAAATTTTGTCCGTCGGATCTTAGTTTGGATTTTTCTCTTCAGCTCCCCGCACCGATTGTCTTTACGTTGTCCTCGACTCCATCTAGCCATCTGAGCTTAGGTCTTCCACGGCTTTCATAACTATCTGGCTTGCCGTCTAGTAGACGTTTGGGTACTCTAGCCTCGTCCATCCGTATTATATGTTCAGCCCAACGAAGGCATCCAATTTTGATGACGTACGGCTCATTGTACAGCTCATAAGGCTCATGGTTGTAAAGTGTACGCCATCGCTCATTTTTCAACATAGGTCCAAATATACGCCGTAAAATGTTTCTTTCAAAAGTGAGCAGAGAAGTGACTTAAAATGTACTTAAAAGATTTATCCGTAACTTCTAATTTAATAAAGAACTTTTCTCTCTATTACGTTAAACTAATTTAATATTCAATAAATTAATAATACAAAATAAGATTTTCAAATTATTCTACAGATCTGCCTTTCTGCGGGGTCTCTCTGAAACATGTTGCTGGAGTATGTAGGTTGGTTCGGTGTTAACTATATCGGGTGCCAATGAGGATATCCTAATATGCTAATGGGTGACCTCTTTCTATCCTGATCAAGGTGCCTAATATTATGTGTAGGATGATCATTTTCGCTTCTTATCCCAAACATGCGTGATACTAAATATCCTTCCACATTTCCTTCGGCGCATTCATCCCTCGATCCGTACTCGCTCACGGCACTTTTACAGGAAATAATCCCATGGTGTATCTGTTATGAGGTTGAACAATTCCACAGAACATTCACCATGATAAATTCGATATAGTATTTATTAAGTTTATGTAGTCGTAAACACATGTACTTACTAAGAAAAAAAAATCAATGGCGGCATTTTATCACCCAACCCCCCGGGGGTGGGGTGATAAAATGCCGCCGACCCGTACAAGACTAATCAAATTATTTACGTTTTTGAAGTGAAAATTTCTTTAGCACCTTTGTATTTCGAAAATCGATGAAACGAAAAGGACTCAAACATACATCTATAGTATTTAGCCTGCTATGGAATTAGTTCTAATTCATTACACAGCGTTTCCTATTATCTTGCCCTCATTGTGTTGTGCTTAGTTTTCTGAAGGTTTAATTTCGACCGCGTGTGAACTACGCACATGTTTTTTCATGGACGAGAGATCAGCGAGAGTTGAGCGACGGTGGTATTGTAGACTTGATGGAAATAAGGTGTGTAAAACAATACGATAAAAAGGTCAACGTCCTCGACGCTTATATGTAAAAAGGTCAACGTCGTCGGCGCTTATATGTAAAAAGGTCAACGTCCTCGGCGCTTATATGTAAAAAGGTCAATGTCCGCGGTAAAATTATTGAACACTGGTCCAAGTGACTGTGAATAATTTAAAAATTTTTTATTTTTATGGAATATGGAGGCAAACGCCCGAGCGTGTCGACTGATGGAAAGCAATCAACGCCGCCCATAGACATTTGCAACCGTATCTTTGATGATAAATGGAGTCAGGCATTGCTTTGCGAAAAACCCTTACTATGTGGACAGTGAGGACTTTTATTTAGCCAAGATACGCGACAAGCGAACACACACAGAAAAATAATGTGTGTTTTCCTTTGGAAGAAGTGGATTTACGGGTAACTCAAACTAAATCTTACCGAAAAGACGGCCGTCAATAACTCTGTGTACGACGAAACTGTTTTAAAAATACCCAAGACATCGTTTTCGGATCGCTTTTATTACATTGTAAGGTCAAAGACACGAATACATTCTTCTATTGTTTAAAATTTTATTCGTTATATATATCCATTTGTCATGCAATTCCCTAAATAATGGTTATCACATGCGGCCGTGATGTAGATAACTGAAAATTAAAGTGTATTGTGAACAACTTTTATAATATTCAAAAATGAACTTTAAAATGAGCGAGAGAGAATCGAATTTCTTTTGACAGCTTAATAAGTTTAACTTATCTTCGTTTGAATAATCGATTGTCGAGTAGCTCTCAAATAAATAAATGGAGGGCACGGCTTTTTCCAATTAGTCTTTGCAGAAACTTTTTCTAAATTTCCATTTTATTTATTATCTTTAGGTAATTAGATGTAGTAGTACTAGATAGATGGTAGATGGTGTGACGGGCGGATTTCCGCAACTCGACGTCAACATGCGCCTATTTTGCGTGTCTTCAGAATGGATAGCTCCTATTCTATCCACCTCAGCTCCTCAAATAACTGCAGCAGCCTCTTCGGTCTACCTACAGCATTTTCAAGGGACCCAGGTGCACCCAGGTGTCTGACCCGGTAGTTGGCTATTCCTCTGCACTGAAGCACGATGTGAGCAGCCGTCTCCTCCTCCTCCATGCAGGCCCTGCATAGTGGACTATCTGTAACACCTAACACAAATAGATGTTTGTTAAATGGACCGTGTCCAGTTATTACGCTGGTTACCACACGTAGTTGCGCCTTCCCAAGTTGAAAGAGTTTTCTTGCGAGGCCATGATTGATTGTAGGCATGGCCTCTTTGGACTGACGACAACCGCTGCTGTTGTTCCAGTGGTCATTGAAACTTTTGTTCGTGTGTTTCTTGATAAGGGTTAGGAGGCCATCAAAGGGCAATGGTATTATTGGTTCCGGTCCAAAAGCTGCTGTTGATGATGCGTTCCTTGCAAGTTCATCTGCTGCGTCATCGCCCCTTGACCCACTATGTCCCTTAATCGTGGTAACATATTTAGTAGTACCATAATTAGTTAGATATAAAAACATATATCAGAAGGCACACATTGTCCTGTCACATGTCGCACCACGTGGTAGGTGGGTGAATATTTGGGATTGTTGTATGTGGTTTTGAATGAGGAATATAAAAAAT
The DNA here is from genome assembly GCA_031353405.1 of Baronia brevicornis. Lineage (NCBI taxonomy): Eukaryota > Metazoa > Arthropoda > Insecta > Lepidoptera > Papilionidae > Baronia > Baronia brevicornis. The sequence goes on along the minus strand of JASFAT010004036.1, from coordinate 38,495 downwards.
AAAAATACTTAAAATAATACGATAACAGCTCCATCCATCGAGCTGCTACGGTGCGTTTCTCTCGTAACTTCTTTCCACGCACCACCAGTTTGTGGAACCTGCTACCCTCGGCGGTCTTTCCGAACCGATTCGACATTGGAACCTTAAAAAAACAAGCCTATATATACCTAAAAGGCCGGCAACGCTTCCGCGACTCCTGCGGTGTCGAGGTTGTCTACGGGCGGCGTTGATTGCTTTCCATCAGACGACACGCTTGCTCATTTGCCCCTATCCTTCAAGCTGGACGCAACTATATACACTTACAAAATTGTATAGAAATCGGTTGGGAGGTTTCTGAGATTAGCGTGAATATTGACACGGTGACACGTGATTCTTACTTACATATATATATATATATATATATATATATATATATATATATATATATATATATATATATATATATATATATATATATATATATATATATATATATATATATATATATAAAAGAATAAACTGATACCTTTCATTACTTTCCAATCCATATGTTCTCAAACTTATTAGTGTACCACCCACTTTGATAATTTGATAACGCCCCCAAAAATGTTTACTACATTTTACAATATGTATGTCTGAGTTATCATTGCGAGTTATCATTGTAACTCGCAATGATAACTCAGACACTTCCAGCGTTGTGGCTAATATGTGCGGCGGTAATCACTTACCACCAGGTGACACGCATGCTCGTATGCCTGTTCTGTTGTAAAAGAAAAGCAGCAAGACAATATTCAAAATGTTTGTTGTATCCAAAAGAAATCTGAGAGAGAAGAATTGTCGTAAGAAATTATACATATCATCATGCCTGTTTCTAGTAGGGGTAGACAGGGAGCACAGATATCCATCTCCATCCACACTCATCACTCTTTTCATACAACTCCGTCGGTTAAGGGTAATTTTGATCTGGCCTTTCTTAAGAACTTCAACAATTTGGTCAAGGTATGTTCTCCTTGGTCTTCCCCTACCGACCCTTCGATCCACATCCGCAACGTGAATTTCTTTTATCAGTCATCTTTCATCCATCCTCTTTATTTCTAAAACTATGTAATAAAATAACAATGGACGAATGAAGTTATCGGAAGGAATACGTATAAACATTGCTTGAACGAAGCGTGTAACGCGGTTCTATTTGCGGGTATACCATTTAAAAACATTCAGGTTTTTATCAGTAAATATGTATATTTATTCAATGTTATTTACGAGGAAAACGCCTCCCATTATTGTGCTCTATTCAAATCCCCGATTCGTATATGGTGCTATGTGTGCTTGGATAAGGACGTGATTATATTCCGTGGTGTTTATTACATTGTTTGTAAGGGAAGTAATCTTATCTCACTTAATATTATAAATGTGAAAGTTTGTGAGTATGGATATATGTTTGTTACTCTGTCACGAAAAAACTACTGGACGGATTTGGATGAAACTTTACAGTAATATAGGTTATACATTGGAATAACATATAGGCTATATATTTGTAATGATTTTATGTAATTTTGGTCGTAATACATGTCAATTAAGTCAGAAAAAAATCTGGCCTCTGAGAGCTATCTTGGCGTACGCTGCCTAAACCATTGGAGTTACACAAAGATGATGTACCGTAGGATTGTTTGTCTTGAATAGTTCTAAATAAAAGTTCGCGACAGCATATATCTATTATACCTTTTATGTGGAAGCCACTATGACCAAAATTGTGAACTATAAATTAAGTAAAAAAATATATATTTATTTAAAATGATCTGTCACTAAACTCAATGTGGCAGACTGAATTCCACGTGAGCGAAGCCGTGGGCAAAAGCTAGTCTCTGTATAAATAGGAAATTGGATGGATAGGATTTTTTTTAGCAGAACGCTAAACGCTTGTGCAATATATATGGTGATGTGTCAGTGGCGGACTAACGGGGGGCCTGAAGAGGTGGCGCGTCAGGAACCTCTGATCCTGGGAGACCTCCAAATGTCTACAAGTTCCTTTGGTCAAATCCTGAACAATATAAAAATGCTCACCTACCTAAGATATAATTTGGGGCTGGATGTCCCGTACATACAAAGTACGTCCTGTACCGGTGGCTTACAATTTTTATATTAAAATTACTTTTTACTGCTTAGCTCTCTAATGTCTATTCAGTTTTCCTTTAGTGCCAGTTTTGCATAAACATATTATGTACTTTGTATACTCTGTTCTTGTTTTTACTCTGCCGTGTCCTTTGCTAAAGGATCTTATTATAAGTAGTAATAAAATAAGTGAGTAATTTATTTTATTAATAAATAAATAGATAAATTAAAAAGTTTGACGACCGATTGCCTCAGTGGCGGGGCCCTCCGCCCGCGGAGTCAATGGTCGCTAGTTCGATTCCCGCAAATATTTATATGAATTTATAAATGTTTATTCCGAGTCTGGTAACCCCCCCAATCCACATTTCCTTTCCTGCCCCTTCCTTTCTTCTCTGTCCTTCCTTTCCTCTCCGCTAATCCACGGTCTGCCGTGCCAATGGATGCGTGGCTAGGGGCGAGCCTAATCGCAAGCGTGCCGATCGTCCCGGGATCGGGCTCCCCCGGCTACTATGGTGCCTTACCTCAGCATGCAGGGCTCTGTTGGGGCTGACCTCCATCCTCCCTTGCGGCTCGTGGGATTCACTGAGACGAATTTAATATACCTAATTTGTCGAAAATGACGGCGACGTGGTTCGCCACCCGTCACGTCTTGAGGGCGAAAAGCGACCAATGACGAGCCGTTTCGCTGCGATGCATGGCAGCGGATGGAGCTCTGTGGCCTGTACCAACCCCCGCGGGGGATAGGCGTGAATATATATATAAAAAAAATAAATTAAAAAGTTTGTAAAATGAAATCAGCTTACAGTGCGAGCTTCTTTCGGCTTTACCGCTCCGGATCTCTGACGGATTTAGTCCGATACTGGTAGCAGCTATCTGTGGGTGGTGTTGATTGCTTTCAGATGACACGCTTGCTTATCTTGTCCCATGAAAAAAAATTAATGGTCATTGTTTAACAGTGGATTGTATTAAATCTGTATATGTATGTATGTATATAAAAATGGAGTATTATTTTGTGAGTCTCGCTAAAACTTTAAAAACGGCTCTACCGATTTGAATATATATTTTTTATTTTGTTCACTATAATACGGGGTAGGTTAACGAATAAAAAATATAGAAAAACATAAAAAAAAAACTTGAAAAATGAAAAGTTCTCTTTCTTACTTTTACTCCCAATTACTTTCAATAGATAGCATTCGTGACAGCTTTATCGTCTAACGGACGTGTTGTTATACAAAACTGTCGTTTCTTTTGTGCGATTATGAAAAATATCGAATACTTAAGTACTAACATACCAGGAGAATTATTAGTGGAGTCAGGCGTTACTTTGCGGAAACCCATCACTATGTGGACAGTCAAAAGTTTTACTTAGCTAAGATCTGCGACAAGCAAAACAATAACAGAAAATTAATAATGTGTGTTATTCTGCTGGATGAAGTGGATTTATTTGAAACTTAAACCAAAAACTTACCGAAAATCGGCCATCAATTCTCCACCCACCAACCACTATACACAACACCAAACACACGTTACCACTTTTCCATCTTGTAAACGACACGTGTTTCGCCACCAACACGAGGCATCATCAGGTATTGGTAGACTCTACGGACGATATGAATGACTTTTCGGTTGTCTTCCGTTAGGAGAACATAAATTGTAGGTGAAACGAAGTTCACCGGGCCATCTAGTTAATAAATAATTTTACATCAGTTACTTGTACAATTATGGTCTACCATAGAAAATATGAAACTTGATGAAGCCATAATGCACAATAGACGTCAAGAGATATTAAATTAATAAAGTTATTTAAAAAAAAATGTGGTTTAAAAAAGTTTTCTGCATTTCTTGCGTAACCTAGTTTTATATTTGTTCTTGGTACTAATATAAACTCCCCTTTACCGCAATAAAACTTCTTGAACCGGCATTTATAGAGCTTTAAGTTATCAAATTTCGACTGCGTCCACTTTCTATAAGTTCTATTATATACTACCGTTCCTAGAACATATCAATATCAGCCCGCGGCAGTCCACTGCTGGACATAGGCCTCACTCAAGGCGTGCCACCTAGCCCGATCTTCGACTACACGCATCCAGTTTCTGCCAGCCGCCTTGCGCAGATCGTCGCTCCATGTAGCAGGAGGGCGTCCCACACTACGTTTGCCGAGTCACGGTCTCCACTCCAGCACTCGTCTACTCCAACGATTGTCGGTTCTCCGACAAACGTGTCCAGCCCATTGCCACTTCAGTTTGCTAACTTGAAGAGCAATGTCGGTGACTCTGGTTCTCCGGCGAATTTCTTCATTTCGAATTCTGTCCACCAGAGAAACCCCGAGCATAGCTCTCTCCATAGCCCTCTGAGCGACTTTGAGCTTGGCGAGGAGATGGACTGTCAGTGTCCACGTCTCGGCACCGTAAGAGAGTACGGGCAGGACGCACTGGTTGAAGACTTTTGTCTTCAGACTTTGTGGTATGGGCGACGAGAAGACTTGACGGAATTTCCTGAACGCTGCCCAGCCCAACTGTATCCTTCTGTCGGCTTCTTTCTCGAAATTATCTCCGTCTAATCGCACTATTTGGCCTAGGTAGACCTATTCCTGGACAACTTCGAGAACTTCACCATCGTGGTCGGTTCTGGCTCAATATGTTGGTTTACCATTATTTTAGTTTTATCCAAATTCATAGCCAGACTGACCAGTCTGGAGGACTCATTTAGACCGTTCATAGAACTATTATATTCTAGAACATATAGAGATTTAAAATTGAAGTTGATTTTTTTAATATAAAGAAGACAACAAGCAAGCGTTTCACCTGGAAAGCAATCAACGCCGCCCATAGACATCCGCAGCGCCATAGACAACGCGGAAGCATTGCCGACCTTTAAGGAAAGTGTCATTATGTGAGTGGGAGTGAGATACATGTAAATAGACGTTCTTAATACGTGAAATACATGAATTTCCTATATATAATTCGTGTAGGCAATTAAGTGCTTTAATTAATATTCAGTTAATCTTGCGCTTCGGAAGATTATGACGTAACATTCGCCATTATCGAGTCCTGTATAAATAACATACACGGTAGCGATTCTCCATAAAGCGCCTCGTTACTCAGGTCAGAGTGGATGGTAAATAGATCCCGATGGCATCCATGCGCTAGTATTTTTGTTAAGTACGTGTTGCTGTAAGAAGATTGATTTAAAAATCTAGCATTAGTTTTACTTATTACATGATTATATATTACTTAATGTGTTATCATGTAGAATTAAGACTTTCAGAGGCATCAAGCCTGATAGACTTTTCATATTGTTGTCAGTTGTATGATTTAGTTGTGGTGGCGTATTATACAATATAGTTCGATTAAGGCGTATACGTGAAATGATATGAAATAAATGCGTGAATAGTGACTTTATAAGTTGACTGTATAAATCTATGGAAGATTTTGGTAGAATATTCACAATTTTATTGTTTTTGTGCCTAATAAATAAATAACGATCACGACCGTTGTGGATGAGTGGCGATCCTGTACGCTGCATTTTTCTCGAAGCTTCTTTATACACACCTTCACCCTGCAGAACTAGCTACCTTCAGCGGTGTTGCGAAATTTGAACCTTTAAAAAAACAAACCTACTCTTATCTCAAAGACCGGCAACGCAATTACAATACTTAGGGTGTTACTGATGTCTATAGCATTGATTGCTTTCCATCAGGCGATATGCAGGCTCGTTTCATTTCATTTTTTGTATCTTAGATGTCATTATAAATACACAAATGAGATGAAAAAAAAAAACCAACCAAATTTAAAATAAAAAGAAGGCCATATATATACTGACATTGATACGGAATTCGAACCAAATAATACCCTCGAATCAGGAAGCAATCATTTCCCCACAATGTATTTTAAACGTTGTTATTTTTAAATTTTCGTAATTGTACGAACATTGTACTTTATCAAAACCTTGTTTCAACATAGTTTAAACCGTTTGAAGCACTCATATATAATCTGTTGTTTGTTTGTACTGCCGCTGTGGGAATAACAATTCATTTTTTAGCCTCTTTATAAATCTCTTCACAACAGTCGATTACGTACACTCAGGGTTGCTAGTTAATAAATTTTACTCAAAGTTATGAAAAATAAAATTTAAAAAAAAATCTGAACGTATGTGGGTCGCCCAACTGGACGACGTCCTGTGGGGCTCCCCAGGTACCACTAGAGTGACATGATCGATAATGACTTGCGCAACCTACAAATCTGCAACTGGCAGGAGGTGGTGCAAGACAGGGCACGGTGGCTTAAGATCTGTTCGGAAGTCAAGATCCATTTTGGGTCGCTGCGCCAACCATGTTAGTTATTTTTTAAAAATCTACTTCTTACTGCCTCCTTCTTTACAACCATTATGAGAATTCTCTTCGATTCTCCTCTATTTTGTTTTCAAAATCGTTTTGCTGTGGAATCGCCGTTATTACGTGTTGTAAATTTGAGATTTTTCTTAAATATTTATAACTTAATGTGTTTATAACTTGGTTTTATATTTTTTTATAAAATAATCCCGGCTTAAGTTCACAAGAATACAACAATAGAAGCTCATTTTAGTTAATATGTATTGTTTTAATTTATATTCACTACACACTCTACGTATCTTTTCGTTGTCTGACGTCGAGTTACCGAAATAATAGATTGATGTGTCGTAAATGAGGCAACACGATTTTTTCGCGATCCCAATACATCCACCAATTCGATGGCTTTTATTGCCTGTAGCTTCGACTCAGAGGTCACGAGAATTTCACAATGGGTTCACAAGTGGCGGGCTTAACATTTTTCTTTGAACTGTAGGCTTTTAATTAATTCTTTGTTCGGCTCGGTTATTATATTTTTTATTATTATATCATTTTCATATTTTTTGAATAGCAATAAAGCGGTATTCTTATTTAATTTTAGCGGACAAAAAAGTGATTAAGCTTTTTTTAAAGTGTGTATTGTTTAATACCGAAAATTTTAATACTTAAAAAAACCGCAAGACGCCAGTCCCATGTGATTATGTCTAAAAAAGGGAAACTATAATATATATGCATATATTATATAGAATACATCATACCTTACCTTTTACCGTAGCCTTTCGGCTAGTTAGTGCGATGATTTGCGCAGGAACTGGACGCGATAAGCCAAAGATAAGGCTGGGTGGCGCTTCTTGGGGGTGGCCTATGTCCAGTAGTGGGCTGCCGCGGGCTGTTAATTGTTTGAATAAATGAGTAACTTCTTCTAAGAGTGCCTCTCCGGCTAGCGAAGGTTGGCAGCCAATTCAAACACAACTTTCCTCCTCCTTCGCGAGATGCAGCAGTTTAGAAGCACTCGATATCCCGGTCCACTCCCTGGTATTACGTAGCTAAGACTTTTATTTTCGACCAACTTGTCTTTAGCCTTGTACCTGTAATGTCTCATCGTATGACCCAGGTAAGCAACTTTTCTACCTTTGACGGTCTGCAAAAGTTCACGTTTTTGCTTGACTTGTCAGAGAACCTCGTCATTGGATACCCTTTGAGCCCAGCTAACAAAAGAGTAACAACGGATAATCATCGCAACATATATGAAGATAAAAATTCGAAATATGGTTTCACTCACCTAACAGCCCTGGAATAAAGAACTCTATTGTTAAATCGCGAACAATACGTAACATTACGATTCAGCTGACGTGTTAAATATGACCAAGGGGAAATATTTATTCGCGTGAGAATATGTTGCTTGTGTACTAGAAAACGATTTGAAGACAATTGAGACGCTTAAAGAAAAGAGGAGAAACCGTATCGTCAGGTTGTGGCAATTCAAAGCTGGTAAAAGTACTTCTAAAAAGCACAAAAACAAACGTACAGACAATTGATACAGTCTGGCGTTACTTTCCGGAGATTCATTATAAGGTGGACAGTATAACTTACTTCGCTAAGAATCAGCGAATACCAACCAGGGCAACCTGTTTGGGGAAGTTTGTTTCACTGTCAATATTTAAGCCCACAGTCACCTCAAAGGCTAACAAGGCATCTATCTGCAATGCAGAAAAGCAGTTTCTGCAGTTAATGAGTCTCACTGCTCAATGAGAGCAAGTCTTTACTAAGTTACCGCCCATTTTCACTCTGCGCTATATGTAGGTATGTTTTAATAACAGGGTGTCCCAGAACTCAATTTCATTTTTCTGATTTTTCTCATGATGGTTACAATCAATTCTGTCACCCCGTTTCGGCTTGACGTTGAGTTCTGGGACACCTTGTATAATATTGCGTGTTTACGAAACAGAATCTACATTTACACCCCATAAATAAAATTCTACAACTTTTATGAAGAAGAGAAGTGCGGATTTTTGTTTTAATTATTTCGATTAAATTAAAATGTAAACTAAATCCTCAAAAACAGTAGAAGAGTTGTATGATTCTTCTATCATTTTGTATTGTAATGCATATTAGCGTGAATCAGTCTGGCTTGACTTGGGAAGTCCCAGGTCTTTATTACGAAAAATACCGGATGAAGTGTTGACAGACAAGTTTTAATATTTGGCAGCTGTTGTTCTGGGACACTTGTATATATATATATATATATATATATATATATATATATATATATATATATATATATATATATATATATATATATATATATATATATATATATATATATATATATATATATATATATATATATATATATATATATATATATATATATATATATATATATACACACACACAAACACATTTATATATAAATTTTAATTTATTATGTACATGAAATAAAAGTAATTGTCTGTCTGTCTGGCAATGTGATTAAAGTTGTAGTTGTGTATGGGCGGCGTTGATTGCTTTCCATCAGGCGATATACTTTCTCGTTTGCCTCCCTATTCCATAAAAAGAAAATGCATGTAGATCGCATCACTCTCTAGCCCGAACATCTTAATATATTTGCCGACAAGCAAAGTGTACTCTGGCTGATATCTATTTGTTTGACAGAGAATCGTAGATAATGGCTGTCATATTCTATGACGGTATATATGAAATGAATCATGTAGACACAAACTATGAAGATATGTATATATCTTCATGACTCTTTTTTAGGACATTACGTACACGGAGAAGTTGCTGGAGACCTAGGCTCGGAATAAATATCTATAGGCCATACATATATTTATCCCGATGCGCGAATCAAATCCGCAACCATTAACTCCGACGGCGGCAATTTCGCCAGAGTCAAATGATCATTGTTTATTTTTTTTTTTTAAATTTCAATACGTTTTTTTTAAAGTATTTTTGACATTTATGTTATATGAGTAAAATAAGTTTTAAATGTGTTTTATTCTGATAGAATTTTATAAGATCACCTTTTCAATGAATATGAAAGATAAAACAGCGGAGATTGCCTTCAGGAAACTTCACAAAATGATTTTGCTGAGCATAATCGAACGATCTATTTTCTCCTCAGTAAGGAAGTAAAACAGATGACTCAAGTTTGGATAAAGTGAGAAAGAATAAATTGCCTTTTGTAGATGTTTTCCCAGTTCATAAGTTACATTTTCTTATTACAATTCCATTTTCTTCATGGGGAAAGTGAGAGGGAATATATTTTCTTCTCGTTGATGTGCTTTGCCATATGAATAAAGTATTACTTTAGTTCATATTAAACTAGCTGTAAATAAAAATATTATTTTGTGTTAGGAATCTTCGCGAACGTTCGCAGAATAACTCACCAATGATTTGAAAACGTATAGATGACAAATATACAAAGAAACATTAATTTTAATTTGTATAGGTGTGTTGCCCGGGATGATTTCGTCATTCGGAGAAACTCCGAACGTAGACCCGTCTTATATTTTTTTTTATGGGATAGGAGGGCAAACGAGCAAGCGTGTCGCCTGATGGAAAGCAATCAACGCCGCCCATAGACAACCGCGTCACCGCAGGAATCGCGGAAGCGTTGCTAGCCTTTTAGGTATATATATATATATATATATATATATATATATATATATATATATATATATATATATATATATATATATATATATATATATATACATATATAACTCCCCTTAGTGACTTGGAGCTTGTGGAGCAGATTGACGGTTAGTGTCCACATTTAGGCACGGCAAGAGAGGCGTATGGTGTCGTTTTTTTTTATATGGCATCACATAAATGTATACACAAACGCTATAATACCTTAAGAACATCCCAACGGTATTTCTCCATAACTCGTGAGCGATAGAATTCGGAATTTGCTCCGCGAGAAAAATCTCTCGACAGCCATTCATTTCGCTATTCCACTCGACCTTCGCTCCACAGGTCAGCGGCTTCCTTTAGACGCCATTTCGCCTCTTCGCTCCGGTCGGCTTATGATCCCACTTAGCTCAGGTCGACTTGCAAGTCATCGAGGTAATAAAATGTATTTAATAGTCAAATTCAATAACAAATATATTACATTTTATCGACATAATATAATATTAGTTACTATAAAAAGATATACAAAATATAATAGATAGATGAAATAATATATATTGTCACGCACGAGATTTGTGCCATGTAGCCATTCCACTGCCATTGTGCCCATAGAACTACTATTCGAATGAATTTATTGGTATAAATTTGGACGCCCATTTGGCTAAGTTATTTATAAAAGTAAACACTATAAAAGTATGACATTCCTCTTGAAAAAAGCCTCAAACCTTAGGCTTACCATACGTCCCGGTTTGACCGGGATAGTCCCGGTTTGAGATCCCAGTCCCGGCGTCCCGGTCAATCTTGAACAGCACCGACACCCCAACCAATCGTTCCCCCGCGTTCTTTTTCTTTTTAATAAAAATATATTCACATTCATTAATATGTTTTCAATTCACAATAATTTTGATTACATTTCAAATATGAAAAACACAAATTAATTATGTATATATAGTGTGTGTGTGTGTATGTGTATACGTATTGTATGTATTTAAATTTATACAATTAGTTTTAGCATTTCTTTCGTAAAAGCTGCACCCCCTACAAACCAATCTTCAAATGGTTAACTAATAGTAGAAAATATCCAATGGCATTAGGTCCGCCTAATGTAAATATTGTGCAAAATGTTATTTTTATAGTAATGATATTATTATTAATAGTTAATGTAAAAGTCTAGATTATTGGTCAATAAGCAAAGTCTAACATTCTGCCTGAATAGTCTATAGTCATGAAAAGATTAAAAAGTTGTTACCAAATATGCCCTGCGATTCTGTTTATGAGAAGGAAACTGTGTTCCCATCCGCAGAAACTGGGCCTACATAGATACATACATGTCATCACGCTCTCGTCTCTCGTAGGGGTAGGCAGGGACCACAGATCTCCATCTGCTACGATCTCGGCATACTTCCCTTGCTTCCTCCACATTCATATTCTCCTCATACAAGCCCTCCGGTTAAGGATACTCTTGACCTGGCCTTTCTTAAAAAGTTCAGCAATTTGGTCAAGGTATGTTTGTCGTGGTCTTCCTCTATCGACCCTTCCATCCATATTCTCAAGGTAAAACTGGCCCTGTGATATAGCATAGCATAGATTTGTTTATTATTATCTTGAGAAGACAACCGATTAACTGTAATAAGTCTACAGAGACTAAGAATAAAAATAAAGGGTTAATCGATAGCTCAAATAGCGCAGTTGCGAATGACTCACGAGATCACTCGTAATCAAGAGTTACGAGGTCAAATCACGTGTCAGAACTATTCTAATAGATTTTCACGAGTCTGGAAGGCTTTTCCACCTTCTAATTTGAGTACTATGTCCCACTGCTGGGCACGTAACCCCTTCATTTCTGATTGGCGGGATACGCAGACTCAATCCCCAAGCTATACATATACATGTTTATTATTGAAAACTTCGAGGCAGTAAAAATTACGGATTACAAATAATGGGAATTTTGACTCGGTATAATCGGTATGGCTTTGTAATCCCAAAACCTGTTGATCAGAAAAGAAGAGAAGGAAGTCTTGGCTACGTATTACCAGTGAGTGGACCGGGACAGCGAGTGCTCCAGAAATGCTTCGCTTCACTAAAGATTAGGAGAGTTGGGCTGAAATGGATGCCAACTTACACTCTTTACGACTTGCTTCCCTTCCGGAATTAAACTGTGTGATCCTATTACAAATGTTATATAGAGGATCAATACAACTTGCTAATTCTAAACGATATGGACAGTCAAAAGTTTTACCTAGCTAAGATCCGCGACAAGCAAAACAATAACAGAAAATTAATAATGTGTGTTTTTCCGTTGGGTTTAGTGGATTTATTTGGAACTTAAACCAAAAACTTACCGAAAATCGGCCATCAACTCTCCACCCACCAACCACTATACACAACGCCAAACACACACTATCACTTTTCCATCTTGTACACGACACGTGTTTCGCCCCAACACGAGGCATCTTCAGGTATAGTAGACTCTACGGAAGACAACCGAAAAGTTTCTCGTAGTCTTCTCTTCTCTTCCGTAGTCTAGTCTAGTCTTCTCTTCCGAAAACTTTTGACTGTCCATATAGTGATGGATTTCCGCAAAGTAACGCCTGACTCCATTAAAAATTCTAAACGAATTAAAATGGATATTATAACTGCCAACCAGTATGCTCTACGTCACCTTTAGGTCTCTGATCACTAAGGTTAGGTGAATATTCTTCCAAGAAAAGTCTAAAAGAATCAGTTATTAAAAAACACAACGTAACAAAAGGTCCTAACTAAGACGATCACGCTAAAACTTTAATGATATGGCTTAAAAATATAACCTTGAAAAGATCAATATCACTTTCCCACCCTGTTCGCTCAATGTTGAAAACAGCGAGTTTAGTTCGTGGTCGAATTTAAGAACCCCCAAAAGCCGCCGGCAACGGCGGCGCAAAGACCGGGAAGCGGTCGCTTCCTTGAACAGATGTCCGAATAGTGGGGTTCAACCCCGAGGCTCGCTCCTACACCCCTAACAGGATGTAGATGTCCCCTATTGAATATCACTTTCTTTGTCACGTATAATAAATAAGTATTTAATTGTATTAATCACTTAAAAGTTAAAAAACTTAAAGGCGCCGCCGAAACTTGGACGTTGACAGTCCGTCTGCTTCACAAGCTCAGAGTCGCTCAGAGAGGTATGCTCGGAGTTTCTTTCCATTTTTTCGAATTAGCAAACTAAAGTGGCAATGGGCTCGTCACGTTTGTCGGAGATCCGACAATCGTTGGAGCAAACGAGTGCTGGAGTGGAGACTGCGTCTCGGTAAACGTAGTGCGGGACGCTCCCCGCCTAGATGGTGCGACGATCTGTGCACGACGGCTGGCAGAAACTGGATGCGTGTAGCCCAAGATCGGGCTAGGTGACGCTTCATACGGGAGGCCTATGTCCAGCAGTGGACTGCCGCAGGCTGTTAATGATGATGATGTTGATGACTTAAAAGTTTGGAATATTTTCAAACGAAACAAAGACAAGGGGGAGGAAGGTTACAATATGTACGAGTACATACATATACAATACATATTGAAATGTCCAAGATATACATACAGATCAAAAGCTTGACGTAACACGTATCGTTCGGGTAATTTATATCTTAGTGTCTTTATTAAAAAATATATTGAAAACTGAATTTACATAATGTGAGGTCGGGATAAAAAAAATATAGCGTATCGCTTGAAAATGGATGTCGTCGGAAAGCCATTATAGTGATTGCGTGTTTGTTTTTAGCTCAAAACTTCTATATTTTTCGTTAGAAATACGCAAATAATGTTTAAAAGTCATACAATGACTTTGATGTACCGACACATTTCACGAAACAACTTTTTCTTTTTTAAATAAATAAAACTTGTTGTTGAATGAAAATGAGAATTCTAGTAATATTAAAAACAATGTTATTAATATTATTAGAATTCTATTTAAATATTCCGACTAAGCTTATTATGCTTGTGCTAGAAAATGGTTCAGATCAACAGTCCAGTGGAAAATACGACAAGATCTACAAATCATACATACGGGAACATCCATACCCACAGGGGTGTGGGATCGAGCCTTGGGGATGAACCCCACTACTCGCGCAGCAACTCAAAGGAGCGACCGCTCCCAGGTCTTAAACGCCGCTGTTCCCAGCGGTCTTTGCCTATTGGCTGAACCTATTCCTTCGTTGGGTCTGTCGCTGACCCTCCCTCCTCGCGGGAGCCAGGCGGCGACAGGATGATTTCGCGTTGGAGCAGGCGTCCCTCAGGACGAGCGTGGAGGGAAGCAAAGTTTTTTAGGTGTGATGTAGTCCATTGTCGGCTCGGACAAACATCTTTCGAGCCAACCTTACCTGATCATCGGATGCTCTCCATCCTGAGGCTACAAATTATACGATCGACTAAACCATACCAACTGAGGCATAGCTATTTAATATATCGACGCAAAAAAGCAAAAACGTTGTAAACCGCAAATGAAAACATACCACCGGAGTAAAAATTGTATCTGATCAACAAAAACAGTCAGTTTAAACGCTGTACAACATTTAGGTTTTTATATATCGTTTGTTGTTTTTTATTATTTACGTTTGAAAACACAATTGTGCCACCTGACAATCTGTACCATCAACACCTACTTTCATTATGTACTATATATGGTTGTTATGGAGATTGCTTACCATAGCAACGGTTGTCATAGAAACCGCAGATCTCAGACACATTAAGCCGCGACCGCTGAAAAACGAATGCTACCCGGGCAACGACCGGTAAAACAAATTAAAATAAAAACTTTCATAGCTATCCAAAAGCAAAATCCTTACACATTAAAATCAATACATACGCCAGTCGATAAACATAGTCAATTGGTGGTATACCAATCGAAGTACAACCCGGGTATTTGTAAAACCCCGCGATTGGCTTTAAAAAACCTACGTAGTTTTATCGAGTGCCTGTCCGGATAACGCGCTAAGCGCGCTCCGCAATAAACGGAAAACCCGCTACATTACTAAGTGGGACTCTGATCGCGGCCTTTTGGAATGAAGCTCTATTTATTTGCTTTGAAAACTTTTAAAGCTAGGCGAGATTGAAAACAAAATCCAATTTTGTATGAACGCTCCATATAGTATGATTTTGCATGCAAAACAAACACGTATTTGCCCTCGTTTTGGGACCCACTTTACAAAGTACACGGGCGGTGTAAATGTTGTTATATCGACGACACAAAATGTATTTGCTGTAAGTAGAAAATGATGAATTTTAGTTTTATACAGCATTTGAATAAGTATGTGGATGGAAGGGTAGATAGGACGACCAAGGAGAACGTACGTTGACCAAATTGTGCAAGTTCTTAAGAAGGGCCAGGTCAAAAGTACCCTAAACTGGCGAGCTTGTATGAAGAGTTACTTAGTTGATGAGTGTGGACGAACCAAATGCCGAGACAATGTTAGATATAACGTATATTAAAGCCTGCCTCCAATTCAAATTACGGCTTTCTTCGAGTTGCAAGCCGGAAGTGGTATTGAGCTGGTGCAACGAAAAAATGCCCGTTTTTTTGCAAAGGAGCATATCGAGAGAGCTATTTCAGGTCGATTTGAATATTACTTTTCATTTTGTTCGCTCTAATACTCGGAAGGTTTATGAATAAATAAGTATAAAGAAAACCTAAAGGAACAGTTGGGAAATCGAAAAATATCACAATTTCCTATTTTGTACTTCCAATTAATGTAAATAAATGGCATTCGTGACCGCTTATCATCCAACTGTCGTGTATACGAAACTGTCATCTCTTATGTATGATTTTGAATCGTTAATTGCATTTTAAATTAATTTTTTTTTTGGAAAAACGAACAGTTTATTTCAAGAAAAGTCAGAAAAGTCTTGATTAAAGTGAATTTAGATAGCAGACTGTTCTCGAGAAATTGAAATTGGATGATTGTTTATGAATGTTAATCGCTGATCAATAATAACATAGAATTGTAGGCGAAACGAAGTTCACGGGGTATATATATATATATATATATATATATATATATATATATATATATATATATTTTAATTTTTATAATTTTTTTTATATTAATTAATTTTAGTTTTATATGGGTCAAAATATTTACTCTTATATAAAATATTAACAGTATACACAAACTAGGAAAATGAAATAAAAAAATTAAAAAAAAGAAATATTTATTATAAAGAGTTCTCTCATCCGTATGAATAGGATATCAAAAATTGTCGGACTTTGACTTTAAAAATGGATTTGTTTGGCTCTTTTTTAATGTCAAAATATATTGTATATATCACAATCCTGTTTTTTTTTTACAGAGGAAACTATCACAATGCCGATTATTCAGTCGTGTTGCTGTTGGCGGAGCCTACGCCGTGGGTGCTACGCCTCAGCTTTCTACACAATGGTAAGTTATCGATATATTATTTTAAAACCCATATCTCTTCCACTGCTGGGTACGAGCTTCCTCATTTCTGGGGGAATGATCAATAAACCCACCACGGTTGTACAATGCGAATTGCCGGGGTAATATACGGGTCCCCCGCACTAATACGGAGACTCCAAATAAAACTATTCCAAATACCATTATTTTATTCTTGTTTCAAATCGCATATCTGTCACACACTTTAGCATATTATACACTAGCTCTTGCCCGCGGCTTCGCTCGCGTGGAATTTGGTCTGTCACATTAAGTTTCCTAGCAGATCATTTTAAATAAATATAAATTTTTTAAATTAATTTATGGTTCACAATTTTGGTCATAGTGGCTTTCACATAAAAAGTAAATATACGCTGTCGCGGACTTTTATTTAGAACTATTCAAGATAAACAATCCTACGGTACATTATCTTTGTGTAACTCCAATGGTTTAGGCAGCGTTCGCCAAGATAGCTCTTAGAGGCCGGATTTTTTTCCGACTTAATTGACATGTATCGTTATATTACGACAAAATTACATAAAATCATTACAAATTGTAGCCTATATGTTATTCCGATGTAACCCATGTTACTGTAAAGTTTTATCCAAATCCGTCCAGTAGTTATTTCGTGAAAGAGTAACAAACATACATCCGTACTCACAAACGTTCGCATTTATAATATTAGTAGGATTTGTGCAAGGAATGGCGAGATGTTCTTCTTTCTTCTTTTGTTTGATGGCAACCAGTTACAACTATTATGGACTTTTATTTTTTATTGGATATACTCTATGGACTTTTTTAGTCAACTTAAAAAGTTACGATACACGCATTTATTTCACATCACTTCACTTATACGCGAACATTTTCGACTTATGCGAAAACGCAAAAGGTCGAAAATGTATGTAGTAAACCGCAAAATGTAGCTTGGCCACCAGAACCAAAAAGAACTTTTAAGTTTTCTGGCGAAAATGTATCGGATCATTAAAAAGTAGTCAGTTTCAACGCTGTATAAAATTTTGTACTTATCGCAGAGCTGCGAGACTTAGACCATACAACGCAGTATTTTTTTCTGATCCGAATATGCAATATTTCTTTTCTACATCTGCGTCGTTTACAGCGTTTTCGCTTTTTTGAGTCGATATGTGAAACCTTTACTAACCAAATTCACAAACCCTTTTATCTTGTTCTAATTTGTATCTGAAGAACGTACAAAACATTCTAAGACTGATAATGCCAAAAATAACAGTCAGTCACACACTGTTTATTTGAATAAATATTTGTCATGATTATATTTTGCTTTCCATATCAAGTGACACGCTTGCTCGTTTGCCCTCGTATCCCATAAAAAAGACCATTTATTTATAACAAGATTATTTTTGTATTGAAGCTAGCGGCCGAAGTTTTAATGCAAATATAAAGTTAATTGCAAGACACTAATTATTTCATTGTTTTGCACAAAAACATAAAAAAGGACATTTGGGAGCACTTGGGTTTCGCTTTCAGGACCCTCGTCCACATTTAAATTATTTTTAATTTTCGCATAATATTGTAGTCAAATGCGGAAGAGCGTATAGAAACGCAAGCGGAGTGAGGAGGCTTTCTGTTATACAATATTAACATCCGCCTATAGCAGCGTAGGTCTCTCTTAGGCGTACCACTTAATGTCGGTAACCCTAGATTTCTGTCAATCGTCCTGCGTAGATTTCATTTGTCCAAACGTCATTCAGTTTTCAGTTTAGTTTTTACCACCATTTCGCAATGAGTTACCTCTGAACTGAGAAGAAACGGCGAAAGAAACTTCACAGGTATCTTCTTTTTTGTATTTTTTTTTATAACATGGCAATAGATCCAACTTTATACTCTTATAGATAGGCCGGAAAACGGCCGGTTATGTTTACGTAACATTCAAGTTACTAAGGTAAAAGAAAAAAATATATTATATGCGAAAAATAAGCCTGGGCCGACCGATCTCCACAAGCAGCATCTGTTCACAGGTTGGACAGACAGGAAGTGGTCGATCCGTCACACGACGCTTCCGCAAAGACCTTTAAACGAGCAAGATATACTCAAGCCTATTCCTATCTACCTATATATTCATCATCATCAAGGCATTACAGCCGCGGGTGGGCCTTAGCCTGGTTCAGTAAATTTTTCCAGTCCGATCGTCGTTTAGCTTTTTCCCTCCGGCCCCTCACACCGATTGCCTTCAAGTCGTCCTCGACTCCGTCTAGCCATCTGAGCTTAAGCCTTCCACGGCTTCTACGACCATCTGGTTTGCCGTCGAGTAGCGTTTGGGTACTGTAGCCTCGTCCATCTGTACCACTTGCCCAGCTTAACGAAGGCGTCCAATCATAATGGTTTTGATGACGTTCGGCTCATTGTACAGCCCACATAGCTCTTGGTTGTAAAGTGTACGCCATCGCTCATTTTCCAACACAGGACCAAAGATTAGTACACATTAGAAGTCAATATTTTGTCAACACCTCGTTTTATTACAATAGGTTTATTTTTTTAAGGTTCTCATTTCGTACCGCTTCGGAAATACCGCTGGAGTCATCTGGTTCCACAGAGTGGTGGTGCGTGATGTTATTTTCAAGTATATAATACAATTTTGTATATAGGTCACGGGCGAATTTCTCGATTGGGGGCTATAAAAATTAATATGCTTCACTGTTTGCCTAAGAGCGCAAATAATTTGAGTTATTCGCCGCGACGCTTTGTCGTGAACGAAATAAATATACGCCTGAATGGAAAACGATTTACAGAGCCTTCGGCTCTTTATATTTTTCTAATCGGACCCACAATCATCAAAACTAGGTTGTGTTTTAAAATAAAATATTAAAACGAATATATTCTATGTACTAGATAGTTAATAAGCAAGCCGGTCACCTAATATTAATATACTAAAAACACTGCAGATGCCCTGCAGCAAGAGCTGAGTTGGCAACACTCGGCCTTACGATCTGTTCGTCGTGAGTTCGTATTATGAGCTTAGTTGGAATGGTTAGTTTAGAATCTCTGTCAAGAATTCTATTAATATTTGAAAATGTAGACGGATAGAAATTTTACGTAGCTGAGATCCGTGACAGACAAACAAAAACAGAAAAAAAATAATTTGTGAATAATGAGTGTTTAATGCACTGTACGAAACATGGTTTTAATAACATGGTAGTAGTAATGCTATCACTTAAGGCACTTCTGTGTGTACTTCCCCGATCGAGCCTGCCTATTTGGTTTTATCATAGGTATCAATCAATATCAATATCAACCCGCGGCAGAGAGCGGTGTTTCCAAACCTACATGACATTGGAATCTTCAAAAAACAAGCCCACTCTTATCCCAAAGTCTAGCAACGCATTTGCAATGCCGAGGGTGTTGCAGATGTCTAGGGGCGGCGTTGATTGCTTTCCATCAGGCGACACGCTTGCTCGTTTGCCTGCCTAGCCCATAGAAAAAGTTTTATATCCACCATTTCCGTAATTCTTTTATCATATAAATAATTTATTATACGTAAAAATAAATTGGGATAAATTTAAAGTCTATTGTTTTAAATGAATTCAGGAGAAGCGTTGAACAAGACCCATCTAATATATCTCATTCTGTGTAATCAAGTAACCTCGAAGTAAAGATATAATATGTTTTTATTACGATCAAAATACCAAAAAAGGGTCACATCGGACCACTTTGGAACCGTCTGGGGTCGTTATGTGTTACAAACACCACCCTTGTTTTATTTATTTAATTTGGCATATATAACAAATATATAAATCGTATAAAATATATTATATTTATATTTTTTGACAAGACTGCAACTTTAAATGTATTTGCACAGCAAATTTTTAATAAGTAATATTTATATTCCACACACACACATGTCCACTATTGGACATAGGCCTCCCCCAAGAAGCGTCACCTAACCCGATCATCGGCTTCAGCATCCAGTTTCTGCCAGCCCGTCCTGCGCAAATCGTCGCACCATCTAGCCGGGGATCTCACACTACGTTTACCGAGACGGGAGACCGCGTCCAGCACTCGCTTGATCCAACGTTTGTCAGATCTTCGACAAACGTGACCAGCCCGTTGCCACTTTAGTTTGCTTATTCGAAAGGCTATGTCGGTGACTTTAGTTCTCTGGCGGATTTGTTCATTCCTAATCATATCTACCGAAGAAACTCCGAGCTTCTCTTCATCCTTATTTCCATGCATATGTTTATTATATTAAATATTATTTCAGACACGAGAGGCTTATGGTACCTTAAATATGACAATAAGAAACACTATAATATATTTGTGGGCGTATTAGAATTATCATTTTTTAATTATTTTGTGCTGAGGTACACTAAATCTATTTTTTTATGGGATAAGAAAGCGTACGAGCAGGCGTGTCACCTGATGGAAAACAATCGATCCCATTGATATCCGCAGGGCCATAAGCAGCGCGGAAACGTTACCGGCCTTAAAGTGTCATTTTGAGAGTGAGGAGGGGTTTGGACCTCCGTAAATCAACCGCTCACCGGACGAAGCGCGGTAGCTAAGCTACCACTCAGATGCCAGTTTTCTTCGGGAGTGTGGTTCTTCCCCATTCGAGCCGGCATATTCATGCTACAGACAAATAATGTGCCATTCTTGACAAAGTATTCGTCTGCAACGTGGCTCTACCACTTCAATTATATGACTCGTGGTGCAATCTGTTGACAGACGATGTAAAAATTATGTGGATTTATAAAATAAAATTATAATTTGTGTAAAATAAATTATTTTAAGTTACGTAAAATTTATATAAATATGTATTTTGAATATTTATAGCTGTATTTTAATAATATCATAGTTTTGCAGTAAATTCATTTGTTTGTTATAAAATATATCGTTGCTATATTGGAGCAAATCTAATTCCATATTTATTGCTAGTCTTTGATCGTTGTTTACTGTCTTTGTTCGCCGTCTAGATTTCGTGTATAAAAGTCGAAACTCAGTCGGGATGACATTCATTTTGCCCGCGGGCCCATTATACTATAAAGCTGTAAAAGCCAATACGCTACCAGCAAAAATATCTTCGAATATAAGTAGACGATATTCATTCAAACCTTTGCGTCGAAATATTTTGTCTCATTCTCCCGCAAGCTAAAACCTATATGTGTTTATCTCTTTTTAGTGTCGCTTTTTCGTTTCATCAAAAACATTGTTTTTGGGATAAATTACAAGTGGGTTATTTATTTTTATACACAGCCTATTTAATGTGTATATGCCAAAATAATATAGTAGTCTAATCCGACACCACCTGTAATTCTGTCGACACACCTATCACTGTTGATTGTGCATAAAAATTTCGGCAATACTTCACTAATATAGATAGATAAATATATTCTTTTTTGTAAACTAAAAATACAGTTATACAATTGTTAATTTGTTATATTTATACACAAAGACAAATGGCGGTCTTATCGCTAATAGCCGAAAAATAGGATGGACACAGTGCTAAAAAGATAATTTGATGTAGGTTGGTGATACGTTATCGTCAGGATGGTAGCAAAAGTTTATTAAATAAACAAAGTTAATATAATGCACGAATGAACAGGTTATAACTTGCACGTGCTACCATTATTGTTTTTGTAAGTTCTATAGCACTGATAATGTTATTTTTTACAATAAAATATTAGCTCTCCATTGTGATGTTTAATTTACTAAATTTCACATTCATATTAAATATGTATATAATTATTGTCAGATAGATTCTTTAATTTGTAATTTTCCGGATTACAAGGTTAATACTCCTATTTAAGAAACTCCGGACTACATATAATCCGACAAATTCTATATTCCGACATCGCCCTGCAAAACGTTTGTCAGATTACCGCGTCCACTGTACTCCGAATTCTCTTCTATCCATCATATATCATAGTCTTTATATATTATATATCTTCTATATAACATAGTCTTTATATCATAGTGGTAGAGCCACTCTGCAGACTAATACTTTGTCAAAAATGGCATAATATTTGTTTGTAGCATGAATGGGCCGGTTCGCCCGGGGAAGTAACACACTCCCGCAGAAAACCGGCGTCTGAGTGGTAGCTTAGCTACCGCGCTCCTTACGGTGAATGATCGAGCTTCGGAGGCCCAACACCCTCCCCCGTCCCTCTACCCCTCCCATTCCCACTTCCATAATGACACCTTCCTTTAAGCTCCAACGCTTCCACTGCGTATGGCGCTGCGGATGTCTATAGGCAGCCTTGATTGCTTTCCATCAGATGACACGCCTCCTCGTTTGTCTTGCTATCCCATAAAAAAAATCTAACTAACGAAAAACTTTGAACATATACATGGCTACTTGACGACCTAATCGATTTAATGGCGAACGGAGTCAAACAATGATCGCAGGTTCGATTCCCGCATAGTGATTAAATCATGCATAGTTTTAATTTACGTTTTTTTTCACAGTTGACATATGTCCCACTGGTCCGCACAGTTATTTATGGAGGAACGGACATTAATCTACCACACTTGTCCAATGCAGATTGGCGGGGAAACCAGACTCGGAATAAATATCTGTATGCCATACATATATTTACTCCGAAGGCGACCATTGACTCTGTGGGCGAGGGATCCCGCCACTGAGCCAATTGTTGATCATTTAATTAACATAAATATATTTATTTAATGCCCCGTGTATCCTTTGATTATTGTGGTGGTTTAATGTTCATTCCTCCAGAAATGGGGAGGTTCTTGCCCAAAAATATGACATATATGTGTTATAAAAAAGAAAATATAGTCTATCTTAGAGCCTGTGTTCATTTCTAGGTCGTAATTAAAATAAACTTTAAACACGAAAATCAGGTTTAAGGCAACTGGATCTAATTAGTTTACGTCTGATGTATCTCGAAGGCATTGCATCGGAATGATCTTGTCATAAACACACGTATGCACGTTTGTTCAATTACCAGAGCCAGTTGGTTTACAAAGTTACAATACAAAGCTTGTACAAAGCGATATGATTACATTATACGAGAAATAGAATACAAGCCGTGCGCTACAATCTCATCCGCGGATTACATGCAAAAGCTCTTGCAAACGACGTCCGCCTTTAACATTTGCTTTGAGCAATACACACGGTAGGAACGATAGTGACTTGATATTTTTTTTATATATATTCACGCATATCCCCTGCAGGGGTTGGCAGAGACCACAGAGCTGCATCCGCTACGATCCGTCACACTCTCCCCGCTTCGTCACACTCATCCATCTATTTATCCATTATTCCTCTCACATTCATCGCAGCGAACGGCTCTTCATTAGTTGCTTTTCGCCCTCGTGGGAATCAGGACGTGAAGGGTGGCGAACCACGTCGCCGTAGTTTTTCAACAATTAGGATTTAAATAAATTTCGTCATAGTGAATCCCATGAGTCGCAAGGGAGGATGGAGGTGGGCCCCAACAGAGCCCCGTATGTTGAGGTAATAAAGATTTATAAAACACACAGATCCAGTGAGATAACCTTTTAATATTGAAGCTACATATCAATTATTGAGGAATGCGTTTCCGATCTGAGATTGCGGATCTAATTTTACTATTAGATTATTTGATCTGAACAATATTTTATACAACGTACACACACACACACATTTTATACAAATATTTTACAAGTAGCTTTTTACTCTTTTTTTATGGAATAGGAAGGCAAACGAGCAGGCGTGTCACCTGATGGAAAACAATCAACGCCGCCCATAGATATCCGCAGTGCCATAGGTAGTAGCCGACCTTTAAGGAAAGTGTCATTATGGGAGTGGGAGGGGGGGAGTGTTGGGCCCCCGGAACTCAGCCGTTCACCATACGAAGCGCGGTAGCTAAGCTGCCACATAGATGACGGTTTTCTACCGGAGTGTGGTATTACCCCGGGCGAGCCGGCCCATTTATGCTACAGACAAATATTATACCATTATTGACAAAGTATTCGTCTGTAGCGTGGCTTTACCCCAAACTACTAATACTATCTACTGACACTTTTCCCAATCTACTAATACTATCAACTAACTACTAACAGCGATTCTACAAAATATTATTATACTCATCACAAATTATTATAGAGTAGACCAAGTTGCGGAAGTATGTGGATAATATGGTTTTAACCATCATAATCATCCATCTCCACCAAGGCGGGCCATTTAGTTCCGATCTTCGGCTATAAGCATTCAGTTTCTGCCAGCCGCCCTGCATCGGCGTCCTAAAACGCGTCTAGTACTCTCGTACCATTGCAGATCTTGTCTGCCGACATTTGGCAAAGTACCGTCTTTTGAGAAACATGACAAACCTATAGCCATTTTAATGTAATTTTAATGTCTAATATTTTAATAAAATTAACATTTTAATGTGTAATATTTAATAAAATTAACATTTTAATGTGTTATGTTTAATAAAATTAACATTTTAATGTGTAATATTGAATAAAATTAACATAATCATCAATCAAAAATCAATAATCGATATTGTAAATTGTTCCTTTGTTTTTGCAGATTATGCATATTAAATATTTACAATGACATTTAGAAAAAGTGCCAATGGTTCCACGCGAGCCTTAAAGCTATTTGCGAAGTCAATTCTGCCCGGGCCACGATTACAGAACGCACAGCAGACTCCGCCAGTAAAATAAAAGTATTG
This sequence comes from Baronia brevicornis, assembly GCA_031353405.1. NCBI lineage: Eukaryota > Metazoa > Arthropoda > Insecta > Lepidoptera > Papilionidae > Baronia > Baronia brevicornis. Next base: position 13,380 of record JASFAT010004036.1, on the reverse strand, counting down.
GATAAACAGTGCCTAGGGAGACCATTTACACGGCCAGACAGTCATAACTACACAAAAGGACTTGTTCAAGTGTATACACGTGTTCTGGCTCGTTTTTTCTTTGTTAGTGTAGACTTAAGAACTCTTTGACCACTTTTACATTTGCAACTAAAGAGATTTTCATTGGAAGTGTCTTCAGTAACAAGTAAATTATAGTTCGAAATGAAGAAATCAGTCTTTGTGTTAGCAAATATGTGTAATACAGTGAACAGACCAAGCATATAAAAATACATTATGAGACAAATTAAGCTGTTTATAATGCTTATTTATTAAACTTTAAGTTTATGCAATGCATAACACAGATTAAACATATAAAAATACATTATAAGGCGAATTATTCGCTTTATAATACTTATTTATTAAACTCTAAATATATGCAATGCAATACACAGACCAAGCGTATGAAAATACATTATACGACGAATTATAATACTTATTTATTAAACTCTATGTATATGCAAATATGCTGACATGGCAAAACAACGTTTTCTGAGTCAGCTAGTTTATATTCTTAAATACTGGAGAGCTAAAACCGTTTTAATAAACTATATTTTATTAATGGAGTCAGGCGTTACTTTGCGGAAATCCATCACTATATGGACAGTCAAAAGTTTTACTTAGCTAAGATCCGCGACAAGCAAAACAATAACAGAAAATTAACAATGTGTGTTTTTTCGTTGGGTTTAGTGGATTTATTTGGAACTTAAACTAAAAACTCACCGAAAATTGGCCATCAACCCTCCACCCACCAACCACCATACACAACGCCAAACACACACTATCACTTTTCCATCTTGTACACGACACGTGTTTCGCCCCAACACGAGTATAGTAGACTCTACGGAAGACAACCGAAAAGACTTTTCGACTAAACCCAACGAAAAAACACACATTGTTAATTTTCTGTTATTGTTTTACTTGTCGCGGATCTTAGCTAAGTAAAACTTTTGACTGTCCATAAACTATATTTTGTATACTCTTATTAAAGATTAACTAATTTAATTTTTATTTATTATTATAATTAAATAAAATTAGTAAATCGATGTGGTAATTTACTAATTATTAAAATTATGTGTATTGGAGGATATTATAGCATGTATAGTGGACTGAAACCATCGATGTGACGGGGTTGAACGTGATTTCCTCGACACCTATAAGCCAGCAGTGCCAGCCTTACTGCTTATAACGACACACGGGATTTTTAGGGGGTTTATATCTTTGATATAATGAAATTCTTCAAAATTAAATTAATTTATTTTTCTATTTACTGTACATTTATATCTTATTCATACTTTATTCAAACTGTATCAATTTACATTTTATATGTCAATTTCTTATGTCGGAAAAGCGACATGTCTATCGAAAGACGTCAGTCGAAATAACCTTTTGTGATTTTATATAAAAAAAATATTACTTTTTTATTTTAAATTTTAAAAACAAGTAATATAATATAAAAGGTTTTAATATATATTCAAATAAAAAGTTTTGTTACATTAGTGATACATTTATCAATGTATCACTACAGAACTGTGCGGATTGCACGAGTATAAACAATTCCACGGAATATTCGCCGTAATAAATCCGATAAAGTACGCAAAGAGATGACACGTCTTGCTAACAAGTTTCTCCTTTGGAGCTTGTGTCCGCTTTTAGTGAGGTTGGGAATCTCTTTAGCGTTGATTTCATTCGGTATTGTATATTTTGTTCTATAAACCCGCAAAAGTAACATGTTTTAGTTATTTCAATCATTTATTCATTTATAATAAATAACCCGTTGCTTGTATTCTTGTATGTAGCTATACTAGTCCACTATTGAACGTTGGTCTCTCCCACCAACTAATCTCACCCCATTAAGAGTTGCTGTAATTCCCTCGCTTGGCATTGGATTCTCCTGGATTCTCCGAAGGATTGGAGATCATAGATTCGTTTCAAATTGTATTTGCTCCCACAATCCTCTCTCCGAAACCCACGGGAAGATATGAAGAGAAGATATGGCCCTGTTCCAGCGGTCGCCAAATTGGTGGTGGGTGGTATAATTTCATTGGTCCGCAGGATATAGAATATACTTCCTCATCACGTTATTTTTCAAGTTGCACTGAAACGTAATTTAATTCATAACGATACGTGAAAAGGTATAAAACCTTTCGTCGCATACTGTACACACATTATATTAAATTATGAATTAATATAAATTATTTTTTCTTTTCTTTTCTTTGATGGTAATTAATTAAAACTATTATGCCAGTGCCAAATAAAATGGAATAATATTAAATCTCTTGAAATGTTTAATCAGCTTGTCACGTTACGTCTTGATAAAATGGTGGCTATTCTACCAAAACCTTTAATGGACTTTTTCAGTCAACTTGAAAAGTCATGTATTTATTTTATATCAAACTATATTGTATAATACGCCACCACAATTAAACAATATAACTGATAATAAAATAAGATTATAAAGATGAAATAAAAACAATACGTCACTGATGTAAGTTGGCGGAAAAAGTCGATTAAATATTTTAATATTATTATTTAAATTATAAATGTACTGCAGCGGTCATCGTCTGAATATTAAAGTCATTCATGCATATTTGTGAAGGAATTAATCCACCCCCTTACCGCTAAAGCGAATTAGCGGGAGGTCAAGACTCGAAAGACTCCGTAAGTCTAGAAATCGAAGCCGATCTTTAGCTTTGAAAGCGATAGCTTTGCCGTTGGGTTAATTAGATCGTCGATTCCTACACTAATCTAGTTAAATACCGCTCCGTGATTACTCAAGTACCGAGACGGCCGTGAATCGCGTAGGTACAATTTTAGCCATGTTGAAGTTCTAGTTCGTATTTATTGTACCTAACTGTTATCTTAGTTGGATGATATCACAATAGATGTTATTATCAAGCATTTATGTTACGATATGAACCGACTGGAAACACTAATCACCAGACGACGACTCAAGAATTACTTTGCTAAGATTCACGAAACCATTTAGAGATCTATACATATACAGGATGTCCTAGAACTCAACGTCAAGCTGAAACGTTCACCCCGTTTGTTTCACCATCATGAGAAAAATCAGAAAAAAAAAATCTATATGAAGATCTTAAAATTAAGAACCTACCAAGGGCTTGTGCGAATAAAAAAACATTTTAACTGAGTAAAATGGGTTAGCAAAAATTTCTAGGTTTTCTTAAATGCCCATAATATTCAAACTGCATGGGATAGATTTTTTTTCTGATTTTTCTCATGATGGTTACAATCAATCCTGTCACCCCCTTTCGGCTTGACGTTGAGTTCTGGGACACCTTGAATATATTTCGCGTGTTTACAAAACAGAATCTACATTTATACCCCATAAATAAAATTCAATAACTTTTATGAAGAATAGAAGTGCGGATTTTTGTTTTAATTACTTCGAATTAATTAAAATGGAAAAAAAATCCTCAAAAACAGTAGATGAGTTGTATGACTCTCCTATTGTTTTGTATTGTAATGCATATTAGCGTGAATCGGTTTGGTTTGACTTGGGGAGTCTCAGATCTTTATTACGAAAAATACCGGTATGAAGTGTTAATATTTTGCAAGCTGTCCATACCAAAAACGAAAGCGATAATTGGGAACCCTTTCATTTGGGGGTGTTTTGGGTCACTGGTGACCTAATTTACTCAGTGGGGAAGGCTCGTTGCGAGTCACTGGCCAAGGGTTCAATTTCCGCATTACGATATATATAAATATATACATATATGTATATAATGGCCTAAGGGTTTTTATGTCGAGTCTGATTACCGGGCTTATCCGACTTGGACAAGCATGGTGGGTTAGTGTGTATTCTGTAAAGAAAATAAAAACAAATAAATAATTTATTGTAACATAATTGTAGAACATACATACATACATACATATCGTCACGCCTGTCTCCCGGGGTAGACATAGACCACAGATCATCTGCGACGATCTCGGCATACCTTCCTTGCTTCCTCATTAGTCTCCTCATGCAAGCCCGCTGATTAAGGGTACTCTTGACCTGGCATTTCTTAAAAACTTCAGCAATCTGGTTTGATTGTAATAATAGAAAAACTTTATTTATGACAACTTCTTTTTATAATAATTAATTTTTGCTTAAAATCTAATTAATATAATATTATAATATACATAAAAAAACAAACTAAAAGGAAAATAATTTATATCTAACAAGCGTTATAAAATGGTTCTTGCTCAGCATAAGAGTTGCTCAAATAAGTGTTATATTATTAATTGTAAGATATATGTAAATAATTAATTAGAACAATGATTTTTATATTGTTAAAATCTTGGTCCTAAATTTATTAATATGTCAACTGGGGGGCTAGTTTGCGAATAAAAGGCGAGTCAATCCGACGGTGTATATTTAAACACTAACTTAACCTAAGTAATGGTTCGACGACAGTGCTGAGTTGTAGAATTCTCCATCACATATTGAGTTCGTGCGTCACAAATCTACAGTATTACTAGAAATGTTAACCATTCCAACCATGCAAATAACGCTTGACGAGGAATTAGAATAAATATACACAGGTGTATGGTCTACAGATATTTATTCCGTGTCTGGTAACCCCGCCAATCCGCAATGGACAAGCGTGATGCGGCAGGAGGCTCGTGCCTGTGGAACATATATGTTGGGTTAAAAAAAGTAATGCCGGTGCTAGGAAAATGGTTAAAATATTTCATCGAATGAAGTCATCATCACTACCTCAAATCGTAAGCACGATCCTTGCCAACTAAGTTAGTTGTGATTTTCTTTTTTTTATATATGCACGCCTATCCCCCGCAGGGGTTGGCAGAGACCACAGAGCTCCATGCGCTACGATCCCGGCATACTCTCCCCGCCTCCTCCACACTCATCCCATCCTTTCATCCATTCTTCCTTTCACATTCATCGCAGCGAATAGGCTCTCCATTCGTCGCTTCTCGCCCTCGTGGGAATCAGGACGTGGCGGGTGGCGAACCACGTCGCCGTCATTTTTCAACAAATTGGGTTATGAAGAATACGAAGTCACTGCCTCACATAGTAAGCGATATCCTTGTCAACTAAGTTAGTGGTGCCTGAATTTAACGTGCCTCAGCTTCTTCCTTCGTATAATGTGTCCGAAACAAGTCAGTACGTGTTGAAGACCGATTTGGCGTTGGGCCGGCCATAGTATCCAGCGCCACATTTCGAATGCATCTATCCTCTGTCTCTCTTCTGTTCCGATTGTACACGTTTCGTTTCTACTTAACTTATTACTTCCATTACAAGTTACACTTATATTCTTTATATAGACGTGTAACATATAATGGAGGAAAAAATATATATATATATAATGTTACACTTGTTCTAACAATTGGGGCCCAAAAGTGAAGAGATCAATATATAAGAAAATGGAGTACAACGCCCTTTGTTTCCTTAACTGAAACAAACACGCTGTAGGCCGATAGAGGATTAAACGTACCCGTACGTAATTTTCACCCTCCGCAGGAAGGAAGGCATGAATTCATAGGAATAGCTATGGACGTGTAGTATAACTCTGACCTAATTATTTGTTAGGTCTGTTATATCGTTTCATTTGGAGAAAAATATATCTATAATCATTGGCGTATCAATGTTTAGGATATTAAACATTTATTATTTGCTAAAAGAAATGATTAGTTCATAGCTATTAATCAAGATTTCTAGATAGATAGATAGATAACTTGTTTATTCAAGGCACAATACAAACAACATCAAAAGTAACCTATTAAAATAAAAGTTAAGCTAAAAATTAGAATAAAGTACTACATAAATTTTCGGAATAATTTAATATTAACGTTAATGTGCTAAAGAGAGAGAGAGAGAGAGAGAGTTCAATATCAAAATACAAAAAATTATTATTAACACAATTTTTTTATTTACTTATGGTAGCGATAGGAAAATGAGCGAGCTATCCAATTGATGGTAAGCAAACACCGTCATCCATGGAGAACCCATAAGAGAATTGCAGATGCATTGCCTAGATTAGGTTGAAGATCTTAAAGGCCAGCAACGCATGTGTGATGCCTATACTTTCGCGGATGGCCAGCGTTGATTGCGTTCCAGCAGGCGACGCGCTTGCTCATTTACCTCCCTATTCCATTAAAAAAAATTAAAAATGATGTGAGGGCATAATCACCCTGCGCAGGTACTTTTAGCGGGGATTCCGAACTGATACCACATTAAAACTTTCAAAAAACAAGCCCACATACATATTTATTAAAGCTTGGCAACGCGTCTACAATGCCTTTGCTACTGCGGATGTCTATAGGTGGCGTAAATTGCTTTCTATCAGGCGATAAGCTAGCTCGTTTGCCTGTCTGTCCCATCGCAAAATATAAAAAATGTGAATAATGTGAGGACATGGAACTAGTTCCCAGCATAAGCAATATTAGCTTAGTTGTAAAGGTTGATAAGAATTCTAGTTATAATAAAACATTACTAGTTAATATCATGACTATTTCGCGTAGAGGTAGGCAGAGACCACAGATATCCAACTGCTATGATCTCGGCGCACTTTCTTTGCTCCATCTACACTCATCACTCCCTTCATACAAACCCGGTCGAGGGTACTTTTGACCTGGTCTTTCTTAAGAACTTTTAAATTTTGGCCAAGTTATGTTTTCCTTGGTCTACCTCTACTGACCCTACCACCGACTAGTTTTCTTATTACATAAATAAATAAATTTTATATCTACCTTTTATTATAGATAGTTAATTCGTTGCTTTTAGACTTTTCCGGACGACCGATTGGATCAGTGGCGGGGCCCTCCGCCCGCGGAGTCAATGGTCGCGGGTTCGATTCCCGCATCGGAATAAATATTTGTATGGATTTATAAATGTTTATTCTTAGTCTGGTAACCCCCCCCCCCCAGTCCGCATTTCCTTTCCTGCCCATCCTTTCTTCTCTATCCTTTCCCTTCCTCTCCGCCAATCCACGGTCTGCCGTGCCAATGGATGCGTGGCTAGGGGCGAGCCTAGTCGCAAGCGTGCCGATCGTCCCGGGGTCGGGCTCCCCCGGGGACTATGGTGCCTTACCTCAGCATGCAGGGCTCTGCTGGGGCTGACCTCCATCCTCCCTTGCGGCTCGTGGGATTCACTAGGACGAATTTAATATACCTAATTTGTCGAAAAATGACGGCGACGTGGTTCGCCACCCGTCACGTTCTGATTCTCACGAGGGCGAAAAGCGACCAATGACGAGCCGTTTCGTTGCGATGAATGGCAGCGGATGGAGCTCTGTGGTCTCTGCCAACCCCTGCGGGGGATAGGCATGAATATATATATATATATATATATATATATATATATATATATATATATATATATATATATATATATATATATATATATATATATATATATATATATATATATATATATATATATATATATATATATATATATATATATATATATATATATATATAATGCATAGACATATCCCGCATTCATTTATTTACCATACCGACCGGAGTCTTCGATTCTAAGGCAAAAAATATTTTTCTTTGATGTCGTTACTATTTCCACAGCGACAAATTATTATCGGAGCTTCGTTTCCGAAGCTCACTTAAGACGGAGACGGACGCACTGCAATATGGATAATAAATAGCTTTAGAAGTTTCGCCTTTCACCGTCGGAACGAACTGAATTCGTTTGCCGCGACTCATACCACTGAAATCATCCAATGTATTTATTTTAAGGAAGAACGATGTCGTTTTTGAGATAAACAAAATTTTTATAAATTATTCCGATTAAGCTAAATAACCGTACTGCTGTATGGGTGCGAAACGTGGAGGGTAACAAAGAACATCACGCAGCGGCTTCAGGTCTTCGTTAACCGATGTTGTCGACAAATTCTCGGAATCTTCTGGCCCGGGAAAATATCCAACGAATGCCTACTGGATGTTTGTCACGACTTAAAGGCCATAGTCTCCGAAGGAACTCTGATCACAATCTCAGACAGGCGCTGGAATGGCCTCCTCAAGAGAAAGGAAGCGAGGCCGACCCAAATACACCGCTCCGTAGCGGCTGAGATGAAAGCCATCGGATTGACGTGGCCTGAAGTGAAGCGCGTCGCTCAAAACCGATCCCAACGGAGTACTGTGAACGCCCTTTGCCCCATCTCGGGGACATATGACCATAAGAAGCTAAATAGTGCTTCTGTTAGGAAATTCATGTCAATAGTACGTAGAATTGAATCCACAACCGTATGATCGTACGCGCTACCCCTAACCTATTAGACTAATTGTCGCTTATATATTTTTTATAGCAGAGCAGGCAAACGAGCATGCGGATCACCTGGTGGTAAGCGAATTTAACATCCGCATTTACCATTATACCGCCCATTAACATCCGCACCGCCGGAGGCGTTGCTGATCTGTTTCCGGCCTTTAACGAACACACGCTCTTTTCTTGAATACCCCCATGTCATCATCATGTGGGAAAACAGCAGGTGGTAAATTTGTTCAACATTTGCACAGTACGTGGCAGAAAAGTGCGACAAAATCGCACGGTAGTTAATGGCCACCCAACCAGGTGACGGTGGAATTATATCGCTTAGAGATACAACAGCATCAGCTGATCACGTGGTTCACTTAAACCAAGGTTTTCGTAAAACTACATGATCAGCAATTGTTTATCACGTGGTTTCAGTAACACGCATCACAAGCAAGTGTTCGTCACGTGGTTTCAGTTACATCGCATCATAAGCAAGTGTTTGTCACGTGGTTTCACTTGTATCGCAACACAAGCGTTTGTCACGTGGTTTCAGTTACATTGCAACACAAGCGTTTGGCACGTGGTTTTACTTAAACACCATAGGTTAGGCAATTGCTTGTCACGTGTCGTCACCGATACCACATCACGAAGTGTTTGTGAAGTGGCTTAAGTTGCAACCACGTTATTATTGTTTACCACGTGGTTTCGATTTGATCACAACGGTGATAGCAATTGCTTGTCACTCAGTTTTATTTCATTTTGAGCATACTATTGTCTCGTGGTTTTTTTTTTAAATTTAATATCAGGAGATTATCATTAGTATAACTTAATACATTGATAACAGCTATTTCTTTAGACATTTATAATTTTAACGTATACATTAGAACTTATATTTTATTTTACTTTTATATCAAGGAAAAAATTAGCTCAAATTCTACTAAGCAAACCTCTATATTTTTGCGATAGTCCGGGTTCTTCCGGGTCTTCCATAGTTTCAGAATGGCTTCAGAACAGAGGAGCAGACTATCTAGGCGTTTCGTCATCGTTGTCGCTACCTCAAGTCCACTACTTGGGGGCCGTTTACCCGCCAGTCCTTCCTACGAAATCATAAAGGCCATAGAGCTAATTATGGGTATTCACATAAAAACCCATCTCTGAATATAATATATGAATTAAAATTGAACAAACTAATTTTGAAAATCGGAAAAATAATATTGTGTGTTTACAAAAAGAAGTATATATGTAATTACAAGACAAATTCTTACATAAAAAATATATTAATATGATTTTACATTAATACAATTTTGCTTAAATTTTAATGAAAAATGTCCATTTTAAAATAGGCGCTTATAAATATAATTTTAGATTGATACAATTTTAATTAAATTTATTAACAATATTATTTCGCAAAATTTCAGAATGCGTTGGATAACGTATTCGGGGGGTCGAACCCCCCAACCCCCTATGGCCGTGGTGGTTTACGATGATGTTAATGAATCCCAACCTAATATAGATAGGTATTCAGTACGAGCTACATTCAGATATTAATCCGTTTCGATTTGAAAACAAATTAAATACTAATTCCCGACGCGAGCTTTCCCTCACGTATTAGTGGGAAATATAGATCGGACTGTGATTAATTAAGTGTTTATTCGCCGATGGTACTGAACGCTATCGTATGAATTACAATTGTAATTATTTGAGTATTACAGCAAACACGATCGCATACAAAATAACCTGTATATAAATATAAATAAATCATCTCGCCCGATTCCCGTAGGGGTAGGCAAAGACAAAAGATCTGTATCTGCTACAATCCCGGCACACTTTCTTTGATTCTTTCACATTTATTACCCTTGATACAAGCTCGCCAGTTAAGGGTAGTTTTGACCTGGCATTATTTAAGAAATTAATTAAATTGGTCGAGGTGTGTTCTCCTTGGTCTTCCTCTACCGACATTTCCATCCACATCCTCAACCTAAATTTCTTTTATGCAGCTAAACATCCTTTATCTTTCTCTACTTGTCACGATACCTTTTACTCTCTTTTACAATGTATAAAAACGTATTATATTATCCTCAAGCTACTTTGGAACAGCTTTTGATATTATGTAATTACATGGACAGTCAAAAGTTTTACTTAGCTAAGATCCGCGACAGGAAAAACAATAGCAGAAAATTAATAATGTGTGTTTTAACGTTGGGTTAAGTGGATTTATTTGGAACATAAACCAAAAACCGGAAGACAACCGAAAAGTGTCTTCCGTAGAGTCTACTATACCTGAAGATGCCTCGTGTTGGGGCGAAACACGTGTCGTTTACAAGATGGAAAAGTGATAATGTGTGTTTGGTGTTGTGTATGGTGGTTGGTGGGTGGAGAGTTGATGGCCGGTTTTCACTTGTCGCGGATCTTAGCTAAGTAAAACTTTTGACTGTCCATGTAGTGATGGATTTCCGCAAAGAAACGCCTGACTCCATTAATAATATTATTTAATTAAATAAATAATTAAATACATGTGTGTGTGTGTGTGTGTGTGTGTGTGTGTGTGTGTGTGTGTGTGTGTGTGTGTGTGTGTGTGTGTGTGTGTGTGTGTGTGTGTGTGTGTGTGTGTGTGTGTGTGTGTGTGTGTGTGTGTGTGACTCTCTCTCTCTCTCTCTCTCTCTCTCTCTCTCTCTCTCTCTCTCTCTCTCTCTCTCTCTCTCTCTCTCTCTCTCTCTCTCTCTCTCTCTCTCTCTCTCTCTCTCTCTATATATATATCCTCCGAGACTGATTCATCGTTTGGATTTCAGGTACAAGTTTGTTCACGCTCTTCGAGAAATGCTGGCACGGCCGCGTACAAGGCATCCCGACAATAAGTACTTACAGCAGTTTTGCAACATATTTTGATGTGCAGAAGAAACTATAGGGATAGCGCAAGCCTTGCGGGACACCAGCATCTCGTGGTTTGATAAGCAGAACTCACATATTTTCTATAGTCATACATTTTTTAAAGCGATGAACCATTTCAAGAGAATTGGATATTATTATCCCAAAAAGTAGTAATTCCCCCGCGAACATTGCGCGAAAACAGTAGTATACAGTTATATATATATATATATATATATATATATATATATATATATATATATATATATATATATATATTCCCGCAAAATACAATAAAGTAACATATGTCTGTCACTACAATTCCCCATCGGGCAACTCTTCAAAATAATTTATGGTGAACTTACAGCTTCCACGTAACCAGCGTAGTGTTTGACAACGCTAATATATATTTCTAAATGTATATTTCTAAGGGAATGTGTTTTTTCCTTTGAAAGAATTGTAAAATAAAACGTATTCTGTGGAAACTATTGAACTATCCCGTAGTGAAGTTAAAAGCTTAGAGGTAAAAATTTCTCCGAATTCACGTCTGTAGTCTGACACCCCCACTTGAATGGCGATAGTGGGGGTAGCTTATCGGGCAAACAGGCGCGGGCGGCAGTCGTTGACACAAGACTTTGGTATTTCCTCCTATTTTGAGGATTGAAATTTTGCTGTAGAGTCGCAGCTTAATTGAGATCGTAACAGACGATTTTATTTAAATATATAATCTTTTTCTTTAAAAAAAATTACGTATAGTTTTTTTCTCAGCAACTCAAAAGTAGTTTTTTTTTTAAATCTGGCAATGAATGCGTAAACCAATACCATGAGACGCCAGTTGCAACATTTATGTATGTAACATTTATATAATAAAATTCCAAAAACAAAAACAGATCATAGTATTAATGAGAATATGGCCTTTATTACAACGGATTAGTGAAAAAATCTATCGTACGTACTATTTTTAACAGCTCATATTTATTTCACTGCTGGGCACGAGACCTCACCATTTCAAGAGAATTGGATATTATTATCCCAAAAAGTAGTAATTCCCCCGCGAACATTGCGCGAAAACAGTAGTATACAGTTATATATATATATATATATATATATATATATATATATATATATATATATATATATATATATTCCCGCAAAATACAATAAAGTAACATATGTCTGTCACTACAATTCCCCATCGGGCAACTCTTCAAAATAATTTATGGTGAACTTACAGCTTCCACGTAACCACATCTCAAAACTTAAAATATGGACCCAATGTGAGGTAACTGTCATGGATTCGCTTCTCCCATTGGAATATATATTAACCATACTCAGCTAACATATATGTGTGTCTGTATGGATATGTATGTTATATATGTATTTAAATTGCATGCTTTGTGTTCTGTAACAAATTCATAACTGTGCCTGTATGTACAATGGGTCCCAAAGTAGAACACCAAATGTCTTGGGGCCCCTTTAGAATTTATTTTAGTACACAGGATGATAAGTTCTTATATTGATGTAATACAGAATTCCTTGCGAATTCATTTTGTAACAATAAATAATTATCAGTGGTACTCAACCTTTTTTTCATTAGGGGTCACAAACACGTGTTAATCGTGGTGTCGCGGGCCGTAAAAAATTAGGTAATGACTTATTAGGTTTTGACACAGTTATGTCATATAAATAAATAAAGCCAAACGTAAATGGAAGTATAGAACCCAAGGGAGGGGAATACACTAGCTGAATAACACCTAATGGGCCAACCACAGAAGCCAATACTCAAACTACAGCTCGCGGGCCGCATGTTCAGCTACTCCAGTATAGCTGCTCTATATAATGGGATGCATATTTCGTCAACAGGGAGGAACAGCGGCGACTAGACGAGGAGCGCTTACGGCAGAGGCGCGTAGAGCGCGCGGGCCGCAATCGCCCCGCCAGCGGAGCCCTAGCGCGGCTGAGGAAGTTGCGCCGCTATGTGCCCCGAGGGCCACTAGCACTAGCGGCCGCCGCCGCTTTGTTTGCCGTCTACGTGTACTACCGTCCAGACTTATTGCTCAACAGGTATGCACTGCCACAAACCTCTTAAGCACTGCTGTAACCCTAGTATGATATCCCAGTTTTAGTTTGTTTTTTACCGTTCAGACTCAACCAGGTATGCACTACCGCAAACCTCTTAAGCACTGTTGTAACTCTAGTATGACATCACGATTTTAGTCTTTTTTTTACCGTCGAGC
>JASFAT010001776.1:0-70000 GCA_031353405.1 Baronia brevicornis | reverse complement strand
CATCTTTATTTTATACCGACATTATATCGAGTGTTTTTGTGCCAAAAAATTATATATTATTTAGCCAAAAAACATGGCCAAATAAATGTTTTAAGAACTCTTTGTGACGCCCAACCCTGCACTCGAGAAACTAATGAACCAATAACGCAGCACTGTTATTCTCTTTGCGGATATAGAAATTCTATGCCACAAAGGAACGCTTGTTTTAACGGCTAAGTGATTTCATTTAAATTATACCATTTTTGTATTTGAATCTCTTTCTCTTCTCTTTGTAGCTTCTTTTATGCTTATAAAACAACTGATTAAAGTATTTTTATACATTAAACAGTCGAAATATTTATGTCGGATATGTATATCATGATAACAAAATCACAATATCATGAAATTGTACGCATAGAGTTAAGTAAATGTTAGCTAACAGCTAAATGCAGTTATGTGCTTGTTGTACGTCAACACACCCTATAATCAAAACATGGCGAAAAGAATGACGCCTTTGTCCCGCCCATTGGTCCTAGGACCTTAACAACTCATTCTGAAAAAGTAAAGAACACGAAGCCCGCAAATCCCCGCAAAAGGTAACCAGATGACGACAGCCAAATTCGGTGATGAAGCATGCTACTCAGCCTTGAAACCCCGCTGAAATGACGAAAGGCGCTCTAGCAAGGCAAGGACTAGTAGGGATACAAGATTTCAAATGAGACAGACTTCGCTTTAACCGCTATTGGAGAGTAAATGACTGCCAGTAAAAAGACTTTTTTTTAAGATTATACAGAAATTATATTTTTTATATATATATGAATATAAATTTGTAACTTTTTTAACTTGTTATTGTATTACTATACTTATTAATTACATTCCCGATAAGATCAACTTTTGGACGTAAAATTTTGCTTGATATACCTGTATGAAGAAAAAAGCATACAAATACGTGAAGTGAATAAATGCCATCAGCGTTCTTTTTCTTTTTTGTTAATAATGCGTAATCTGTTAATTATTTCACATACCTTATATTTCTCTTCATAAGTCAAATCAATTAACTTACCATAATTTTATGTATTTCAATTAAAATATGAACAATTTTTTGCTTCAGTTTTTGACGTTCAATTTCCTAAAAGAGTTCTTCTAAAAGAAGAGGTATTGGCAAAAGAAATTATTTGAATGATGGTAATATGGGGTTACCAACTTTAGCAAGCGATTGGGTTCAAAATAGAAAAATTAAAAGAAAAATCCATGAACATTTCAAATACTACGTTGGAAGGTGTTTTAATCTAAGTTTACAATTTATGGTAAAAATTGTTCCCAAGTAAAATTACATATTTCTCATGTAGTTGCAACCATTATACCATATATTTTCTATCGATAATGTAGGTTATTGAAAACTTTTAACTTAAGAGGTAAACTTTGAAAGTTATTAAGCCATCTTTTTCGCTATTATTTTTAAAGTGAATATACATATAAAAACTCATAATAAAGAATTTTTGAATACAATATAGCTTAGCTGAACCGTGAAAAATAATATTATATTGATCTTTTTCTTTTTCTCTTTCTCTTTAGACAACATTTTTTACGTTCTTTATGATTCCACGAAATTATATATGTTAATAACTTCCTTCTCTTTCACTTTATTGATGAATTAACTCGCCTATTTTTTGGAGACGTACAGACGAATAGATTGGCTGCTGTTTATAATATTATCTGAGTTTAAATAGTTTAATGCTACTTTTTTTCTCTTTTTTTTTTCGCATTGCATTGCAGAAACGTTGCCGGCTTTGGTACCGTTTATTGGTGACTAATCGTCAAGATCAACCTTCTATATTATACTACTTCACATGGAACTCTACCAGAGTCTACCTAACACTGTGTGGCGTCTGTACACTGTAATAAATAGAAAGTTTTCAAGTGAATCTGGATTTCTTTTAACATCAACTCGAAGCCTCAACGCGTCTTCAACTGTATGTTACTTACACTCGACCGAATTTACGTAAAACTAGACAGTGTTGAAATTTTCAAGATATGTCAATGGCATAACACATTTATAGTGATTAAATGACTGTATCACTCTAAAATTATAATTAGACGCATATCGTCAAGTTTCGGTATGCAATATGCGGCTACAATCTGTCCTCTCATTATTTATTACCCCATATTACATGTTGCCAACCCCTGCCTTGTCCGCAATGAAGGATGATTCACACAGAGTAACAAAACAATTCCTATAATATAGAACTTGGCGGTAGTCGAGCCAGGTGTTGTCTTTTCCATCTGAGTTGTTAGAAAATAGCATGCTATTACAATACAAACTTTATTATGGTGTTCTGCTATTGTTGGTGTATTTATTATGTTCTACTATTTAATAATATAAAGGTAAGTATAATAATCTCAATCTCAGCTAGCTAGAGGCCATTACGCAGCTATTTTTAATAGGAAGAGGTAGGTAAACGAGCATTTTATTATAACTTATTCTAAGTTAGGCAACTCTAAGGTTTGGTCATTATGTCCAAAGGTGGGAGTGATTATCATCAGGTTATGGGGTTGTTTGTCTTTCAACTAAAATTAGCTGATTATATTGACTTGTCTGAGAAAGAACTTTAAGGACCTAGAGAGGGTAGATGGGACAAACAATATAACCTACACAAATTCCGTGTAGGAAGCAGTAGAACAAACGACATGTGCAAGTGACAATTGGCTTCAAATAATACACCAGGACAGCGTTGCCTGCTATTGGGGTCACGGTCCTATAATTGAAAGAATAAATATCGGTCAGCTTGTCAAGAAAATACCATACGAGGTCTGATCTCTTATCACCTCGTTTCTGAATCCTTCTCTTTTCAATCTTCACCTAAAGCGGTGAATAGGCAGTGACAACGTATTGGCAAATAGGCAATGTCCTGGGGATAATTATATTATGATTTGTACCTTTTTCCGTGCCCTTATTATTTATATACCTACCACATGTACCGTTTGGATTTCCAATAATCACCAGCTACTACATTTAAAATAATAATAATCCTTACTTTACTTGAGATTAATAATACCTTGCTTCGTGCCTTTAACATTATAATAATAAAAGCACAGTACAAAAATTTTAATTAAAAATGTTATATTAATAAAACGTGTTTATTAATATAACATTATTATTTTAATCTTAGTTTTTTTACACGTATAAGTTTATATTTTAGCACGTGTGTTGCACGTTACCATATGCATAATTAAATCGTGGATAAGTTGGTTGCACAATTATTATTATGCCTATACTAAGAATATAAAAATATATGCCTATACTAAGATTTTTTAAATGTATTTTAATGCTGTTTTATGTCCCAAATCAAGTGAAAATGAAATAACTTACGTAAGAAATTATATTCATATTACTTTTTAAACTTACATATGCAACTCTCATGAGATTAATATTCATATGGGTTATAAATATATATACATACAGGCAAACGAATACGTACGTCTGGGAACCAAAATTTATACTACCACACCACATTTGCATTTAACATTCGAAGTGCATTTTTATGTTGTTTTTGTTAAATAATATAATTTTTAAAGAAGGTATAATAATGGTCTTATATAAATTTATAGATTATTTAGACATACTTTAACGACCCAAATGGCAGTGTCGAAGTGTTTACTTCCTAAGCCAATAGTCGTGGATTCGATACCGTATATGAATAATTTGCAAGGCAATGGATAATTAATGTGAGTCTGGATAATTCTATAATAATAACGTTTGTGTTTATCATGGCATCTATTACACAGGGCATTCTAATGTTTTATTTATTTAAATAGACCCATAGTTAAAATATGAATTTGTATTTATATTTTACTATCGCTTCACTTTTGACAGAGCTGTCGTGATCGTCATGACCTTCATAGACGATTCTTTTGGCAAATAGTTGCCTTTGCCTTCTGCACCAATTTTTTGGAAGGTATTTGAGCTTCCAACGCTGCTGAAGCCTGTTCTAACCAGTTCTTCAGCTAGGTGTATGAATATACTTTCATTGCTCGGTTGCCAGATCCTTATCCGTTATCTAGCAGGGGTGACTACGGTACCCAGGAACGACCATCGTAGAGTTAAGCAACTAAATCTGCGCGTACAAGTAAGGATGACAATTGGGATTCTCTCTCTTCCCATATATACTATAAACATACTATATTTAAACTACAAGTCGTGCATTTAAACATAGTTTTTAAAAATACTTTTGACGTTCACTGCCATCGTCACCATGAAGCTAAATCTGCGTCATCTTTTATTGTACACATCCTAATAAAAGACGAGAGCATTAGATTTTTGTTAACCGTAACTGAATGTAAAACCATTGAGATATAGACCAATGAATTAGTGCAAGGCGAATATATAAATTCATTTATTTTTTTGATTGCGATATAGATTATTTTAAAAACAGTTTTCTAGAAGATTATTAGGTCTCCTATGCAAGACACTAAAGGTCAGTCTCATAGATCTCAAAAATAGTGCCTGAGAGTCTTTTGAAAATGGTAGCACAGTAAATATGCTAAAATAAACGCAATTTTCAATATTGTCAACGATTCACGCTCGCTATACCGGTGAACTAAGTCCGTGTACACACATGTCGACACACGTTGCAAACCACGTCGCAGTGACAAGTGACGTGTGAGTTGTGACATGACAACGTGCGCACAATTACACGGCCACAACGTTACAATGTTGCGGTCACTATTAGTGTTATTGTTTACATAGCTTAATAACTATAATATTTAAAAATGTTATAATTTTCACCCAATTTAATTTTTTATGTTAGAAGAAGGCAAAAAAGCAAGCCATCTGCAATATCTAAGGTAGTACAGAAGCGTTACCGCCATTTGACAAATAAGAAAATCTCTTTTAATTTTTTTTACTGGCGTTTTTAATTATAATAACTATGTTAAATCCGAAAATAATTCCATAAGCATTTTAGACCAGTCACCGGAAATGAAAATCGAAAATACTGATTTATAATGTTGGAAATACGTAGGGAATTGCAAGAGATTCAATGAACAAGCACACAATTTTTAGAGTATTGAGTGAAGGAGTGTTAACTTCTAAGCGGGTAACCTACAGCAATTTCTGCCAATCTGCCCGACCCTCATGGATGCATGTGCTATGTACAGGTAAATCTTTACTGTTTAAGAGAAGCGTTCGTCCAGCAATGGGGTGCTTTGGGCTGTTGATACTGATGATAATTTTTTATATGGCGAATTGACCAAATCAGACAATAGGTAACTTTTACATACACTCGAATTTAAATGGTAGATTCAAACTTACAGGTATGATCCATAAATGGTACACGTGTACATATAAAATAATTAAAGGTAAATCTGCAAACATCGTCTCACTCTCTCATTCTTTTATTCAAAATAAGATAAGTATTCCCATTATTTTAATAACACAGCGTAAAACATATTCCGAAGTGAGCATCGCTTAGAGACAAACTGACGCATTTGATATGCTAATTGTAAAGGGCAGAATATTATTCCGAAATTATGTAAATACAGTGTGTAGGTACTGTGGTCTTACATGAATTGCAATTACATTTTAGTAAACTAACCTCCGGGAAAGTATAGGAAATTTCCGAAATATATGAATATGGATATTTGTATTACTAAATTAATTCGGGGCCTTTTAGATTAATAATAATAACAATAATAATAATTCTTTATTTGTATAATGTGAGGTTATAACAAGATGAAAAAAAGAGACGTATAAAAGCTCCATCACATTGCCACTTACGGCATACAAATTTCATTAATAATGACACACTATTAGAAATAACTAAAACAATTATTACAAATCTAAATACATAGCTAGATTATTATAATATCATTAAAATTATAATTTATTATTACATTTATATATCACTTTTACTTTACACTATATATTTATCTATTATATACATTTGATCGACTCTTTAAAGCAAAAAAATCTTGAATATTATAAATATTGGCATCTATTAGCCATTTATGTAATCTTTTTTTAAATAAAGTTGAGTTCAATTCTTTTAATTGCAAGATTATGCGCTCATTGGATGATTAGTTCCTTTAGCGTTACCGTAAACTAACGACGTAAATGTAGAAAGTCTTCAAGCCTCCCCCGAAATGATAGAATTTATAACATACACAATTAATTTCTCTTTGATTGATTGCCGCTCATATAAATAGAGCCAACTATTTGCCATGCCATGACAAAGAACGAACCTGTTAAATAATTTCTTAGCACTATGCGTCGTGGTCATGGCTTATTTGTTTTTACAGCCCATATGTCTCGCTGCTGGGTACGGGCTTCTCCATTTATGGAGGAATGGACATTAACCCACCACGCGAGTCTAAGAAAGAAGTGAGGCATCTAGATTCGAAATAAATATGTACCTCTAAGCACATATATATTTATTGCGATGCGGGATTCGAACCTGCAACCATCGTAGCATCCCTACTAAGCCAATTAGGTCGTCGGCAAAGTTTTTATGATATATTAATTCATTTTATTGTAAAGATTAAGTTTACACATATGTATATAATGAGTAATTGTATATATGTGCCGTGAATAATTGTATATATCATAAGTATCTAAATCTGTTATATGAGCTATTTTTAAGAGATAAAATGCCAGTCAGTTGGGAAATCTAACGGAAAACTGCTGCCAAATTGTTCCCTTAAAACTGTGTAGCTCTCACAATGACACTGCAGTGGTTGTTGTATTGTAAAATTTACCCTTCCTTGTCTCTCTCGCAGATCTATGCAAACGGTTCGCTTACTTGTTCATAGTGCTAAGGATCAACCAAGTTAGATTATATATATTCTGAAACAAGATATAATGCCCAAGTAAGATTATATTTAGTAAAAGTTATATTAACCAAAAGCACGATTCTTTTTAAAATGTCATATTATCTAGTAGCCAAAATTAAAACTGATGCAGTCAAATGACAATGATAATGCGCCTGAGACAAGTACATCAACAACATATTGCCTAATGCTTCAACGTATAGTACATCCAAAATAATGTTTTTCAATACTACTAGAGGAAAATATAATGCAGTTTTTATAAACACAACAACCATACACTAAAATAATAACCCGAAAACCAATTGTCGTGTTTACGCATAATATATACACTTGGAAATTAATGCTTCTGGGCATAAAATATATTTACTTTTAGCAAATAATTAGAGGACAATAAAGTCGTAGATTTATATATAATTAAAAAAGCTATTAGTACAATCTTTCACATAACTACAAGTAATTCAGTATATGAAACAATCATATATTTTAACGAATTACGTAGAGGAATAAAATAACAAATATTTACAGGGCTCTAATTATAATAGGGAGCCCAAGCGCACAAGTTCTGCGGTTGACGTGACCACTTGACAGCTGAAATATGATAGGTTGCGAGCATACAGAATGCACCGTGGACACTGCAGTCAGCTCTAGTGCTACT
This sequence comes from Baronia brevicornis, assembly GCA_031353405.1. Taxonomy (NCBI): domain Eukaryota; kingdom Metazoa; phylum Arthropoda; class Insecta; order Lepidoptera; family Papilionidae; genus Baronia; species Baronia brevicornis. Next base: position 62,541 of record JASFAT010001776.1, on the reverse strand, counting down.
GATATGATGCTTGAATAAATATTAAATCATTAATTTATGAATTATAATTAAATCGCATCACATTAATTTAAAAAAGACTAGGCTATTGTTACGTAATACAAATGAAAAATAATTTTTATATGAAATGATTAAAACAGAGAGCAGATCGGAGGAGGAGAGCCTATCAGGGTTCGGATGGCGGACAAGGGGTAGCCTCGTCGCCATACGTCAAAACCTTGAGGTGACACACCATATATAAGAGGATTCATAGAACCTCAATTCCCCTTCAATTTTGCGATTGGGCCCTTGTTAGGGACGGCGCCGTGGGATTTGCGGTAGCATATGTAAGCGTTTCCCGTACTTTCGACAACTGACGCGGAATGGTTAAATAAAGGAAGAAAAGATTTTTTTACAACCCATAGACGACCAAACCGCGATATTTGGACTCCACTTGCGCTATATTCACCACTGAACCTATCAATTAATATGGTTAATTCAATAGGCAATGTTTTTCTTTTCATGTCAGTGATTCGACCCAGTAATTCAAAACTGCAACGGCAGCAGCGTTCGCCTCGATGAGGTCTTGGAATGTGCAGGTGTTAGGGCAAAGTGAGCAATCGAGCAGATACTCCATAGGGTGATTTGCGGCCCCACAATCATACCCCTCACACTGCGATGCGGTTTAGTCCCATTTGCTCAAGTTATGTCTTCAACGGTCACCTGTATAAGAAGTCTGTTGAGAGATCTTCACGTAGGCCATTACAGATACGCTATTGTACGTCTACTCACGATGTTATGTTGTAAGAGCAATCCTTGCTGATTAAGCATTCTACAGCATATCATTCATATGCAAGAGAAACAGAGCAGGAGATAGTACACAGAGTTCACGTACTTAAAATTTGCCCGAAACCTGTATAACACCTTGCACAATTTTTTTTTAACATTTATATAATTTCTCGAGCGGCCTATAGCATGGAAGTTATGTTAGTAGGCCTGAGTTCATATACATTATATTTACACAATCATAAAACTATTCAAAGAAATGGTTAAACGAGACTTTTATTATTGTATATATTATAAACTCCCATGCAAAAAAAAAACAAACACCTTACAGTCATTGGCTTTTCTATGGATAATATTTTTAGTATGTCATTAGCTAAGATGACCAGAAATTTCAATAAAAGCAGAAATCCGTGTAAAAATGGATATTTTTATGGCTACAGTGAAATTAAGGCTACGAGTATTTTTATAGTACTTTAATAAAAAAGATAAAAATTATGAATGGAGTCAGGCGTTACTTTGTGGAAATCCATCACTATATGGACAGTCAAAAGTTTTACTTAGCTAAGATCCGCGACAAGCAAAACAATAACAGAAAATTAACAACGTGTGTTTTTCTGTTGGGTTAAGTGGATTTATTTGGAACTTAAACCAAAAACTTACCGAAAATCGGCCATCAATTCTCCACCCACCAACTAATAAATAAATCCACTTTACCCAACAGAAAAACACACATTGTTAATTTTCTGTTATTGTTTTGCTTGTCGCGGATCTTAGCTAAGTAAAACTTTTGACTGTCCATATAAGATAAAAATTAATAACGAGTATGACCTCCCCTTGTAGCAATTAATCATCTCGATATGCTTTCCACCAAGCTTTTGATGGTGTCCTGTAAAATGTGTTAGGAACTTAGCCGAAATTACAGTTTTAAGCTCCCTGATGTTTTGTGGGGGTGGTTAGACAGATCGTACGTGCCTTTTTAGGAGGTCCCAGACGTGCTCAATGGGGTTAAGGCCGGGGCCCCGCGCTGACTAGTCCAAACGACGAATACAAACCTCTTTCATATAAGCATCTACGTCGCCTGAACGGTGTGTTGGTTTCTATCGTAGTTATGTGCAAGGTTTTCTCCCAGCATCTTACCTTTACTGAACGGAACCTAGCTTTTGGTATCGAGTCCAGGTTCTTGGACGGTTGAACGACTCTCGTTTAACCGCTGTGAGGCGTAAAATTGGGTACACCGCTTTTCTAGTGTCGCTATAATTTTACTAATTCTTATTGCTTTTTCTGTTTTCACGATAATGATGCGACAAACACAAATTATTCTACTAAAAATAACGAAAAGATGTTAGTTTTAGTTGCCTGATAACCTTCTAACAACAAACCCCCGAAAAGTAAGTAAACACCAACTAAAAAAGGGATTATTGTTTTAAAAAACAAAAGCCTCGAATATGGAATTAACTTTTTTTTATACACAGATTTTTTATTAAGTGCCAGTAACATAGTTAAAACCTCTTTAGAAGTAAATTATTATCAATAATGTTTTATTTTTGCAAAGGAGTGTATTTTCTTTTATTATTTTATACCTCCTACCCATACCACATAACCATCCACAAATTAAGTGCCCAACACTAAGCGATGTAGCAATTTCAATTTTCCCGAATCCCAAGTTAGTTCCTTCAATTCTTTTATTATGGAATTATTCAGAGTATCTACGTGAGAAATATTTAAGTAGGTTTAAATGATTAACTTACAACATAAAAACTGTATGTGCGAAATATACAAAATATTATAACATTTTCGTTTTCAACTACAAAAGCAAATCTACGTGTTTAATATGCTAATTTTCGAGGCCAATGCATTATTCCAAAAATATGTAAATGGCTTGCGGTTTATGGGCAAATAGAATTGTTATTTGTACATATATTACAACGACATGGATATTATATACTTATTTCAAAATGAATAAACTCCATGGCCCTAGGTCATGTCATTGGCAATTTATATACATAGGTATATACAATTACATTCGAGCATAGTTGTGATTTACACATTTATTATTTCAATAATACCATTTATACTTTATTTGATGGTATCGACTGATAACATATTAGGTACATAACCGAATCCAACCTTAACCGAAATCTTAATTATAACGAAGAAAAGACATTAATTATTACGAAAAATTGTGTTCGAGTACAAATATCGACTGCAAAATTCTCGATTAGTTAATCAAAATACACGATCTAGGTACTGAACTACTCTACTCTCTACTAGTACCATAGATTATACACCACACTACTACTATAAAGTACTATTGATATTTATTCCGTGTCTACATTTTTCTAATAATCTAAAAAACAAAATTATTTAATTTAAATCTATTTATATTAACAATCAGAGTTAATCGTGGTGAGTTTTAGTTGTCTTGGTTCAAAATTAAGTATTATAATAATACTAAGATAGTCTACAAATGGCTTTATTTTTACAACGGATAAGAATTTCAGTTTATTCTAGTATTACAATTCGTGATTATTGTGCAAATAAGTCTATTTATGAGAGAGATGAAGAAGGCCCAAAACCTCGTATAGTTCACGGAAAACTCTATCCCGAATGGCGAAAGCCTTGGATAAAAAGAGACGGTGAATGGTATAGTAAACTATCAGTTTTCGTTGAAAAAAACCCAAGTATGAACGTACTTAACGCAATGCAGCAGATTCCTGATCTTAGCTGGAAAAAAGTTAAGAATTGGTGGGCAGAATTGAAAGTTATTCAGGAAATAGAGAATCAGAAATACTTGCCACAAAGAGTCGCAACATTGGGCTCTAATTTAGCAGCAGTACATTTCTTTACTTACAGAAATGCAGCTGTAAGGTGATAATTTAAAAATTACTTTCATGAAAAATCTTTATATCTAGCTATATTTGTAGCAGTTTTTTATGTTATAAAGAAATCTATCTAACAAATAGAAATAATATTAGAATTTATTTAATGATAAGTTTTCTAAGCTACAAAATTTAAGAGTTGAGATAAATGAAACTTCTACTACTTTATGATAAAAATGGAATCAAAATATTTTGTTGATATCTCAAAAAGTTGTGAGTTACATTCCTTACGTTTGACCTTTAAAAAATAATCTTTAATTTTAATACAAATTTAATTGAATATTATATTTCATTATAGATTGAAAGATGCATCACACTGGATTATTGGTGATATCACAACTTTAAAATTACCTAACCGGTATGTGGATGGATACTTTGTAGAAGCAGTAGATTGCACCAATTTTCATCACAATGGCATCAGATATGAGGGATTGAAAAATCTGTCTGGCCTAAGTTTTCTTAAGTGGCTATCACTAAACAACAATAAACACATTGATGTATGGTGTCTAGATAGATTAGCAGGTCAGAATGGTAGAACACTGGAATATCTTGATATAACTGGATGTAAACTATGTGTTGGTTGCGTGATGGCACTTGCTAGAATGCAAGCTCTCAAACTGTTAGTCATATCAGACCCTGGTGATAACATAGAAGTTCAAACAGCTTTATCAATTCTAGAAGAAAAAACACCAGATCTAATAATACAAATATCTGAAGATGAAAATTCAGTATAAAAAGCTAAATTTACCTTTAAAATTATTGAAGTTACTTAAGTATTTTGTATTTAGTAACTTTATCATCAATCATCTGACAACATAGGAATTGTATTTGCAGAATCAGTATGGCATAATCATCCGAAACATCTCTTAACTTGAGGTAGATTATCTAAAAAGATTTTATGGTTATGTAACTAGTAAGCTTTATATTTTTCATAATTTTAAACTGTGAGAAAAAAAAATTTTTAAAAAGAAATATTCTAATTTGACTTAAAGGGTAAAAGAAAAAGAAAACAGATGAAAACCTTTTTTTGTTGGTGTTGAGGATTCTAGCAGCCAAGACTCATGAATTTAACAGAGAAAGAAACAAGAAAACTAAACATAGTGGCAGAAGTATTTGTCAGGTCCATACATAATGGGTCCCTGTTTCAGTTGTTTATTGAATGCTAGTATTGATTTTAATTAAAATAATTTTAATATACTTATCACATTATTCGTCAGTAACCTTACATGCTAGGTTGTTGAGTGAAAGCTAAAAGTGTTTTCTATATCAGCTTTCACTCAGTTTTTGTAAAATGGATCCTTCCATCCCATTCATGACATATCCACAATAGAACCATCTGTAGTTCACAAAACCACAATTTACAGCAAGGTATTATTTAATAATTCTGCCTTCTAGATTGTGCCTATGCAAATACTCTATGTAAGCAAATACCAAACAACCAAAGATTACTTATATAAATGACTCATTGAATGAGGCATGCTTGACAACTTTTGATGATGATGATCTCTTATAGATGATAAATATTATTTTAGTCCAGGCGAATATTAAATAGTTTTGTTAAAATTTAATGATATAAAAATATATGCATTAGAAGAGACAATGACTACATTAAATTCTACCATTGTTAATTTAATAATTTTTTTACCAACAAATTTCCTAGTATTAGCTATTTACTATTGTTAACAACAATTATAGTATAACTAAAGCATTGCTATTTTTCATTTAAGGGTCAAGTAGGAGATCTCTAGAAGCGATCACTTCTTGCAAGAAATACACCGAACATAAATCTAGTTTAGTTTCGTTAACTTAAATGTGGCCTGCTTTTGAGAAATGGTCCACTTCTTACTTCATTTCTTGTATATGTATAATTTGAGTATGTTTAAAGTTATATATTATAACTTTAAACATTCTCAAATTAAACCTTGTTCATTACAACTTTGCTACCTTTTGCAGTATCTCCTGTGGCAGAAATAGGTTTTCAAACAAAAATAATAAAAAACTAAGGATATACTGGAAAGGATATCTGTTGTATGCAGGTCTTCAGTTATTACTTGCTAACTTATAGACATACCAACCTAAAGGTGGTCACAATTTAGCAAGGGCTACAGTTAAAACATGCATCATTTGTAGATTTTAGGACGGTAGGTTAGATTTAGAGACGGTTTTAGGGAAAATCTGTAATATCAATCATGGGCAATTTACCTGAATACAGAATGCACTCAGATTATGGATTTATTTAAGTAGGAGTTGACTATGCTGGTACATAAAATTCAATAATGTTCACGATAGTGTTTTTTTAAATTATTTCGTCTTAAATGTCTTGGAATCTAACCACAGTATTCTGTGCCTATCGAAGTAGTTACGTCGGGATGCCTTTAACTTCGTGGACAATATTGTCCTTTAGTGCTGAGATGTTCGTCGGGATTTGTTCCAAATACTTTACTTTTCAGGTACCCCCACAGAAGAGTCCATATCGGTGCAATCCGGCGACCTGGGTGGCCTGAGATGTTGCCGAAACAGCTTATTATTTTGTTAGGGAAAAAATCACGAAGAAGCTCTATTATCTATTATAGTGAGGCGTGGCACCATCTTGTTGAAACCATGTGCGTGAAGTGCAGACAGAATATTCTCTCCATATTGGAAATATATCCAGAAAATAATTAGTTAACATGCGTTAATTGATTATTCGACCTTTTTTATGGGATAGGTAGAGATAGGGAAACAGCAGGCGTGTCACCTGATGGAAAGCAATCAACGCCGCCCATAAACATCCGCAGTGCAGTACCGTTACCGGCCTTTAAGGAAAGTGTCATTATGGGGGGAGTGTTGGGCCCCCGGAGCTCAACCTATAACCTTATTCTGCCACCGAGGATATATTTTACTGATATTGATACATAATCATCTTTAAATGAATGTTTTGCATTCATAATCATCGCCCGCAGCAGTTCACTGCTTGACAAAGGCTTTCTCCAAGGAGTGGATCCTAGTTCGACCTTCGGCTACAAGCATCCAGTTTCTGCCAGCCGCCTTACGCAGAGCATTGCTCCATTTAGCCAGGGGTTTCCATATTATTTTCAAGACGTAGTGTCCACTCCAGCACTCATACTCGAAGTGACTATCGGTTCTTCGACAAATATGACGAATATATTGCTGCTTCAGTTTGCTAACTCTAAGGCCTCTGTCGGTGTTTGGCGGGCGACTTCCGGAGATTTTTTTTATTTTTTATTTGACCTAAAGAAAATGAATTGTACATTTTCATACCAAATTGTTTTACCGTTGATTGCTTTCTAAATAATAAAAAACGGGACCCCCAATAAAAACACAAAATGTTTTCAGATGTTTTTTTTTTGTTATAAGTTCGTACAATGATCCAATATGCTTGAACAAACTGTCCACAATGTAACGGTATGGTGAGGTGTAGTGTGAAATGTTTGCACAGGGTGATATACTGTCTTCACGGTTGGTTACAATGTCTAGAAAGTTAAAGAGCTATTTATTGGTCCATTAGTTGGATTGCATAAACACTTAAATATGTAAAGAAATGTAATCTATCCTTCAGATTTTTTTTCTTTTACTGTTATTTTGTCTAATTCAATCTATGTTACATTAAATTGAACACTTAAACCTAAATAAACCTTCTAAACGAGATATATACAATCACGGCATTTTGACTAAAATAGAAAGATGCCTTATTTAGAAGAAATAAATAACGAATATGAAATACTTCCATTAAAATTGTCCTTTCGAAATATTTTCTATTTTTTAAAACTTTAACGTTATAAACTTGTTATTCGAAACAAAGTCGATTCAGTCTAAAAAAACCTGCCTATTACATATTTATTGACTGACAAAGCCTAGGAGCGGAGTTGGTATTCCGAACGGAGCGACTCATAAGATTGTACTATACTAAGTTCTGAAAGTCAATAAGGCACTAGTAATATGCAGCATCAATGTTTTCATATTTGTTATTACTACACTAGCACACTGAATTTCATAGGTATGGGAAGTAACACTTTATATCATGGTATTAGTACATAGAAGTTCCATTTCTTTTAAGTTTATTTCGTTCGCAATTTCTTCCCAAACCTATAAGATTAAATCAAACTCGAAATTACCTCCGTACCTGCAATTAATAGCACACAAAGAAATGGACGCTTTTAAAGCAAATTGAAACATTATTACAAACCATACAAGCGGAATATTAATTTTATTAAAATTCACTTAAAAATATTTCAAAACTGCTGAATACCATTATGGTGTATGCGGTATATATAAATAAATGTCAAAAACTATTGGCAATGTTTGTAAGCAAAAAGTCAAATGATATAAGTTAAAATATATTTTCTTGAATGGATAATTAATAATGGGGCGATTTATCATTTGTATTAGTAATTAAAGCTAAATATAATACACCTGAAAGTAACTTTTTAAAACTTGGAACATATAGCACATATCCTAAAGTATCGTCATTGTATATCTAGATCAGGGGTAGCCAACCGGTCGATCGCAGATATTATTTCAGACAATCGCAAGGCAAAGAATAATATTATTTTAATATACTACGCATTATCTTCAATTTTGTTGTATAGAAAATAAAAGTACTTGAATTCTGTTTTATTTAGTCAATCAAAATTTCATGTAGGTAAGTTATATGTAGATAAAGTGAATAACTTATATATGTGAAAAACCTATTTCAAGTTTGTGAAGAAATACCAATTATGTAATTGGTAGATTCTAGTTATACTGTCTCGTTAGTAAACACTAGATCTTTGATTTAATCAAGTTGGTCACCCCTGATCTAGATATTAAATATAATAGAAACTAAGCTATGCAAACTGTCGACAGTTAATCCTAAACATGACCTCGGGCCCTCCGCGAGTGTTAGGACGTACGACATTCATCTGCCTGGATATTTTATGAATAGTATTTTATTATTAGGTTAGTCGGAATCATTAAAAAGAATTATAGAAATGTTAACACATAACTAATCTTTGAAATAAGAGATTAATAAACTCGTTTACTAGGAAAGATATTGAAAAAAAGAATATGTCGATGAATCGATGAAATAAAGGCTACAGTAAGTGGCACATGGATAAGGGTTGCTACACAGGAAAAAATGGCTAGTTTTAGTAGGTCTTTGTCAATATAGGCACACAAACAGATAGTACATGTGTAAAAAATTAAGTAAATTTATGTGTCTAGATGACGCATTGAACTCGTTCACCCACAATTTATTTGATTTAAATTAACGAAAATTATATCTCCTGGTATGTTAGTACTTAAGTATGCAATACTTCTCAAAATCGCACAAAAGAAACGATAGTTTTGTATAACACGTCCGTTAAACGATTCATGATTCATCGTCTATAATCTTTTTTAAAAAATCATGTGGACCGAGGAGACGTCCGAACACGTCAAATACGTCAGTGAGCCGTGGCTTAGATATATGTCCTATGTTCCCAGCTAACATGTACATAAATCCTGTATCTGTTTCGCAGTTGCCCACCGTGACAAACTCCCTTTTTAAAGTAGATTTATGTATTTAACCTGTTACTGCCTAATTATTTCTTGCCCGGGAGTAGCCGGGACTTTAAATAAACACTATAAAGATATGATATCTATTTTATTGACATCACTCCAATTTTGATTAAACTGATTTATAAAATAAAATGGAAAATAAATGTCCAATGGATTATATTAAATGTCAAATTTGAGTAAAAATACTGTCAAAAGCCATTACATATCAAAAATGATGAAAAAGACAACTTATAACTGTTCCGGCTAGGCCCGTAATTTATAATATAATGAAAATAATAGAGCATAAATTCTCAAATAATCTATTATGACCACGATCTTATATACAGGTTTTGTAACAAAGCCCAAATTCAGTGGTGACATTAGTACGATGTGTCATAACTTTTCTTTCGCGTCAACGCCGCTGTACGTCTCTGCTATCGATGGGTGCATCGCACGCCGGTTGAGTGACAAGCGACATGTGAATAAAACAACACGATCTGGGTACTGTATATTCATCATCTATCAATTCAATGGTATTTGTTCATGAAATACGAAATAAATTCGAGTAATGTGATGAGGGTTTACTACGTATGCGTTACGTAAAATAAAAAAGAGACAGAATGCTATTCTGTCTTCGTTGCACAGCACACCCATCAATCGTCATGCCTCTAGCGGCCGTAAACTAAAAAGAAAAGCGCACCCCCACTACTCTTGTTGCAAGACTTGAGTATAAGACCGTGATTATGTTTGGAGAATATTAAAATAAAATACAGTAATATATTTCTTCTTTGCATTTGCAATTTCTTCACACAAACTACTGAAATTATTTCTCAGAAAACTGTACCTGTGTTTATGTTATGGAGTGTTTAATATATAAAGAACTAGAAATAATTTATTGCGTTATGTACGGATTACACTTGACGAAATATAAAAACGTGTTTAAGGGTATTTTATATTTATGAATGTCGCGCTAATTATTGCGAATGAATTGAAATATTAAAAAACGTTTTTAAAATAAAAAAATAAATTTTAAAAATTACATAGCATATCACACAGTTGTAAAATACACTTTTTCAGTTGTGGAGTCAAAGTAACTACCTATTAAGGTACCTAAGATCCGCGAAAATTAAATTCAAAATATAATAATTTGTGTATATAACAATATACGAATTAATTTATAAAAATTTATTTTTCGCAGATCTTAACACTAGATTACCCGGCAAGTCATTTTGACTAATTAGTACAACTGTATGCTGTTTCAAAATACTAAGGAATTGCATCAGTATAAATATAGTTCTTTTTTCTAAATAAATTTAAAAAGCAGGCATGGACATGGATAATCTAGTGTTAAAATAATCATTGACTCCGTTGATACTTCTTATTTTCACCAATGCACGGAGATGTGCACTTGAAACCTAAACGATGCTTGAATGCCATCATGTACACTTTAAATATAAAAAAACGTTGATTATAGATTGGACAGTAGCTAATTCCAGTATAAATGTCGAGGATTGTTTATGCCTATATGGTAACAACGATTCTTGTTTTTATAGCTAGTGCATGACAACAATGATTATGACCAATTGACTACGGTGAGGTTGATGTAGTCTCTTGTAAATCCATTCACCTTGGGATGAACTTTATTACGGTACGAAAGTGTTGACGCAAACCATCATCCAGCCCTTGTGTAAGGGCACAAAAGGTCATGAATTTACGAGAGTGTTACCCTCTATATTTGGTATTACCCAACTAAACGACTATCAAGATTGATTTAACAGTGCGAAAATATCTCTTACATTTATATTTTTAATAAATTCATTTACCTTCCAGACTCCTAAAGCAATTATCTAAACGCCGAAGAGATCATTTAAAATTACAATTTTGATATACATATAAACTTTAATTGGCCGAAAGATCTCGAATATAAACTATTTATATTTCCTTGTAACTAGTATTATTAGCGCTTTCTAAATTAAAAACCTAATCACTTTGAGAGCCGGGAACACTTAACACTAATTTTAAAATAAATCTAATATATTTACAGTGAGATTTATATATTATAAATATTGATTTATCTAGTGTCGTTAATGATTTGAGCTGATTGTGTAAACCGTCGTCGTATTGTAATGACGAAAAAAGACGATTCTTAACATAACAAACAGATAGAAAAAGTTTTCAAGTAACTGAGTTGGCTATGAAACGAATACATCTATCTATTAAGTTTCTCAGTACCTATTAGATCCATCTCACAAATAACCGACCAACATGGCATCCGAAAATGTTCAAAATCACACTTCTCCACTTAAAGTAAATCACTGTACATAATAAGATATAATAGTAAAATAAGTAGATATTCATCTAATAAAAAGCAAATTTTAAACGCGTGGAAGACCGACATCACAACATAAATAATAAACAATATACGTAATAAAGACTTTCAACTCGAATATGTTCGCACCAATTTTTGACCTCGTCTGCCTTTATTTATATAACATTTGTAATCATTCTACCTTATCACTAGCTAAAACGCAAAGAGCGCAATCTCACTCGTTAAAACCGACTTATTGCACCAACAAGTATGTCTATCCAACATGTAAATGCAGTGATATATCCATAGAATAAAAAATTAAATACACTATTAAATATGGCGCGGTCCCATACTTTGTAAATCCGGCGCCGTTCATCTACTTGAGCTAATGCAGTTAACATCTTACAAAATGAACTATGTATTATTTGTATTGCATGCACACATTTCTACTACACATAGACATACGGAATCCGGTCTAAAACGGCAATGTATCGCGACACTATCTATACAAAAGCTTACACAAATCCAACAATAAAGACTTACAAATAAAAGTATTGAGATCGTGTCAACAATGAGTAAATGTGCTAGCTATATTTGAAATTAATGAAATTCAAACTTGTACTAGCTAAACAAGATGAATCCACTATCGAATCGAAATGTTATATGAGCTATAGGTGACTAAAAAGGCATATGATTGGATTGCTCTTGCTACTGGAATTTTTTTGAATCTATTGCTACAAGACTGAAATAACTATAGAGTTTATCCGAATTTAACAACCAGAACATATTATGAATGCACACAGAGGTAAAAACAAAAATATCATTACCGAAACTTTAAGGTCATTTCACTAAATATTTGTGTTAATAAACCATCTGTAAATTAAATTAATTTAATAGCCATAGTTAGTTATTTAATCGTTATCTAAGGTCATTTCCATAATCAATCATATTATACCATACTTAAGTGGTAAAGCCATGGTAGTGAACATAGAAAGGTATGACCGGGGAAATAGATAGATATATTCTTTATTGTACACCAAAAACAAACTTATACAGTCATTGATAGTAATATTTATATATAAATGGCGGTCTTATGGCTTCTTTCAGACAACCGTAGGACGGACACAGTGTTAAAAAGATGAAATTTGGTGTAAGTTGGTGATACATTATCATCAGGATGATAGGCAAAAATTTATTAAGAAACAAAATTATTAGCCATAAGCAAAAATTACTTACATTTTTATTTAAATATGAGTTAAAAGTATAGGTAAATTATAAAAAAATACATAAAAAGGTACATAGATATTTATAAAGATAGTAATTTTTGCAAGCTTGGCAAGAAATATCACAAAATATAGTCATCAAAAGGTAGTATTTTACTGTGTTACCGCATTTCGTACGGCGAAATTTAAAAACCCAGAGGCCCAGTTCCATTCCATCCCTTTATTGCCTTTTTCCCCCTCCCATGATTCACATTCTTACGCTAAGATAAGTAATGCAACTGCCAAAAGGGCACTGCAGTTGCATTGTCCTTTAGGCAAGGCATTGGGATGTCCACTGGTTGCTTTCCATCAGGTACTCGCTTACTCGTTTACCTTCCTATCCCCTGAAATATAGTAGGACTGATGCCATTATAGCTGTATGTCCGCTAGATAATAATTATTGTGGAAAATTAAATACTTAACCAAAAATCAACAGCAATAATAACTTAGATATCGAAAATTTAATTAGAATAGGTCCACCGAAGAACTTAACTAAAAAAAAAATATTAATTATGTCGCAATTAGGCTAGCAATGAAATTATGCGCATTTGACAGTTCGCTTTGAACTTCGCGCGTTTGACATATACAAACACTTTGTTTTCAAAATACCTTGTTTTAATGAATTAAGGTTCGATTTGATTATTCCTAGCTAAGTCAGGACGTCTGTCGGGTCAGATAGTTTAAAAAAAAATTGATGAATCCTCATTCAATTTAGAAGACGATACAATTTACAATCTAGTGTCATCAAAAAAACAATCACTAGTATATTTAAGTTAGAATCTAACTGACTCAATGGCGAAGCCAACGCTTTTGGAGTCGATGGTAGCGGATTCGAACCCCGCATCAGGATAAATATATGTATGGCCTACAATAGGCTGGGTGGCCGCCAATCTGTCTTAGAGATGCGTCATGAATAAAAAACGTAGCATTCACAATTTGTTAAAGGCACCTCTAACACTGACCCGATCAGGGCCCCTAATTAACATTTGTCGTCAAAGTAAATTAAGCACATGTTAAGGAACTAATGGCTGCAAGGCATTCAGCCTGAACATGTACAATTTGTTTTCACTAGAAGCACTCTTTATGTTTGTTATTATTTGTTTTATTTTCACCCTTCAATCTAGCAAAAATGCCATAATACAGAGCATAGGTTCCCAACCTTTTATGGACTACTGCCCTCTTTAGAAGAATAATTTCATATTGTTTTCTTCCATTTCATAATTACTGTAGTTCAAAGCACATTCATAGTACATTCTGGTATAATTTACAGAGTTTACTAGTAAAATATATTGCTTTCCTATGGAAATCTAAGACAAGTAAATATCTTCTGATACAATTGCATATAAAAAGTCATGAAAAAGTTTCGCCTATATTACAGAAAAATAGATTATAAAAATTAAAGTAAGATCGCTTATAGTATTGTTAATTTTAGGGACTGGATATACTGATTTGAATTCATTGTGTATGCAAAAACAATATATATAAACAAATCTAAAAGTTGAACTTTGTTACCATGAAAAAAGGAATCATTACAAAACCGAAATTAACAAGGATTTATTTTTTACAATAGAAAATAACTATTATTTATCATAACGTATATTATATAAAGGAATAAAGTTCAAATTTTAAATATCAGTCAATGTTAAGTGGTAAAATAGTATTATAAATTAGTAAAGAAATATTTTATAATGATACGTATTGCTATACACTATATGGATGAAATTTCAATGATCGACATACGCGCACCGACTTAATTCAATCTCTCGGCAACTAACTACAAAAAACATACTTGTACAATTTTTATTTACTTTTTGTCATTTTATATCATAAATTATTATTTGGTTACAGACACTAACCAAAGACGTTTTTAAATGCAACCATGCATATTATAATTGAAACATTAGATTCATCCCAAATACGTAATAAGTACATCACGGTACTGTGAAACTATTAAATTTCACTATTTAAATTTATCTATCATGTGTCAATTTTGCATAGACCGCCATGCGATTTTTGCTACAAGTTCAAATTAAAAAAAATTAGGCGCACGAACAAACGATAGCGAAACGTTCTCGGTGTGGCCTGCCCCTTACAATCAAAAACGCTCGAAACAAAAAGTTGCAATTAAAACGTAACTCTGACCAATAAACTTCGTTTCAATCTTTGTGGAAATGTTTCGTCTTCTCTTTTTCCGATGTTCTCGATTGAAACTTGTTATTTCAATGTATCGAAAATAAATTACATATAATAATTAAATTTAAATTACATATACATAACATAACATAGTTTATTGTAAATAAGGCCGTTTATAATAAAGCAGTTCCTCCGGTTATTAATGTACCAGAGTATCATAAATAAACAGAACTTCACAGTTAACGGTGTGACAGTTGAGACTCGTAACTAATGTCGCTTCGGAGGATTCAACTTTTTTCTTAACACATTCCAATCGGGGAGCGATATTTGTCGTTTTTAAAAAAATTACGTAGACATCGGGAAACGAGATAAAAAAGTTTGATGAAAAAAAATAATGATAATCCTGATTAATTTCGACTTCAAAAATTATGTATCAATCGTTTTCATCTGTATTGAAATCTTATATGTAAAATACGATTAAACGAGCGTACACTTTTGATGACAATTACAATCTAAGACTGAATCATAACATCAGAATAATAACCACAGTTTTCATTCACACGTCGAAATATTTTGACTTCATAAAAATACCCCGATTTATAGGCAAGTTTGAACAAAAATAGACCGATGGGAATGTGTTAACATTCCGATTCGCAAGGGCGTTGCCTTCTAAAGATGCTTATTTCATATCCCTTTACATTTTGGTCTTCAGCCAACATGTGTACAGATATCATACGTTCCACCTACTCCTGAAGGACGATCGAGACGATATAGCCGCATCGCTAACTGGCAGTCGATGTCGGCTGTAAGGAAGCGGAGACGATCGGAGAATTAACATCTGAAAATAAAGAAAACAATAAATTAATTAAAATATTCACCAGTTCATTCACTGCTTTTTTATGGGATAGAAAAATATTTAGATAGAAAAAAAAATATGGGATATTTTTTTTAGGGATAGGTAGGCAAGTGTGATATAAGAGAGCGAAGTGGATTAAAATAGAAAAGAATACTTAGATGGTTTGGGCACATAGAAAGTATAGATGAAAGACGACTGACAAAAGAAATTTACGTTGCGGATATGGACGAAAGTGTCGGTAGGGGAAGACCAGACTATAGGAAAAGATACCTTGACCAAAATGCCGAAGTTTTTAGGAAACGCCAGGTCAAGAGTCCTGTAGAATAACGTAAGAGGACATCGATAAATGTATAAAAACTTTTTATTTAAATATAATTAAACCTATCTTTATAATATCACTTTTTTAAACATTCTTAATTTTAAAATTTAAATAATTGTTTTTTTAAATGAGTAATTATTCCATCGACTGACGTCTCTCGTATAACATATCCCTTCTTTAGATGAAATAATATGATAGTGTTAAATATAAATGTACAGTAAATAGAGAAATAAATTAATATCATTTTTAAAAAGTTTTATTACAAGAAGAAGAAGCCTGTATAGTCTATCTGTAGGAGGGCAAATGATTTCCTTGTTATTTTTAATTTCTTCAATATACCAATTGCAGGACAAAAATCGCATCTACATCAATATCAACTCTAAAATCCAGTAGAGCAACAACGTCTTATAAGGTGAAACTAAAAGTGCCTCCAAACCCAATCTTACATAACATTTTCGACGGAAATATCGTATGATTTATTATACTGAAACAAATGCGCAAAAAAGCGAAAACGCTGTAAATGAAACAGATGTCAAAAAATGTTCGGATCAGAAAAAATACTGTTTCACAGAGTCTCCAATAGATAATTTTGTACAGCGTTGAAACTAATTGTTTTGAGTGATCAGATACAATTTTTTCAGAAATCTCAAATATGTTTTTGGCTCTGGGTGGTTAGTTTTCATTTTTTGCGTCGATATATCAATATCATCTCTCAGACAGACATATTTAAAAATTTTCCCAATTTTCATATTAGAAATAAAAGTATATCCTATTTATGTATTCATTCATTAAATGACTGGATTAATGGTTAACCTTCCAAATGATTGTTTAGTGAGCTATATAGTGCCAATACAGTAATGGTATTTTATATCATTTTATTGCCTTTACCTTGAAAATGTACAAAAAACTACGTAAATAAACTTTCGTTGTTTTTATCGCTGATATTATTTACGTCAATTTGACAGCAATAAATTGATGTTCATTTTAGTTACCGTTAAATATAATTTAACATGATAAACGATTAGGTATATACGTAGCATTAAAGTCGTATTTCGATAATATCAATTAGATCTTGCCTCTAGTATACATCGTGGCCAGATTATTATGACATAATGTCAAAATTAATATGAATTTTTCAAAACTTTGCAGACATAAAATCACAAGACAGTAATAAAATCAGTACACAAACGAAATAATAAATATCGAAACTTTAAAAAAATACGTTAATTTTAGTCAAATTAATTTTCTAAAACCTACCTACAAAATTTTCTCAATTTTTAAATAGTCTTGTTTGGAAATATCAGGCAGAGGGAGCCGCTGCACTACAAGGAGGTATCTTTAAAAAAAAACAAAAAAAGGTATATGTCAAATAATCCTTAAAAGAAATATCAAAATTAAACGCTTTACACTTCCTGGTACAAACAGAATGCAAAAACGACTACGAAAACAAGAAGTTTTATTTAAATGACTGTGTAGAGTTTCTTAGGAAGAACAAGAACGCAGTGAAAAAACTGACAAGATTTTCGGTGAAGGAAGGCCAGAGACAGCGAAAAGATAATATATATGCTGGCGCCAATCGAACTAATAACATTCATCTCTGCGTGTTTTAGGGCGTGAATCTAGAATTAATACAGTCGACTCTCGATAATTCGAAGCTGAAGTGACATTTCTAATACTTCTAATTACTAAGAGTTCGAAATGTTGAGAGGAAAGTAAAATGTGAGTAATAAAAACCAAGAGGAAAGTAAAAAAGTTCGTATTACTGAAAGTAGTAGTTATTGAAATTTTAAAATGTAGTATTTATTGGTTTAAGTAGAATTTAATAGCTAAACTCGCAAACAAATCGCATAGGCCTAGTTTGTGTGTATACAAGCTTCAACATATTTCGATTGGTCGAGTGTTTGCGTGAACGAATTTTGAATTACCGCGTGTTTTTGATAATTGTGTAATAATTATGTGTTTTTCTTTGAATTACCGAGTGTACCAAAAACCATTGAATTTATTTGATTAAACGAGTTTTACTAGGGACCCAACAATTACTTCGAATTATAGAGAGGTTTGCATTATTAAGAATCGACTGTATAAGAACTTACTTAGTTCACAGATATTAAATGAATAATATACTTTTACATATGATTATAAATAAGCAAATCAAATCGAACTTACTCGTTGGCGTGTTAACCTCCGAGTGCGGCGTGAGGTTTGACTGTGCCATCAATTTCTGACGAACCTCCCGTATTTTCAACTGAAGGGACATCTTCGTCGGAAATATGTCCATGTGAGTTGTCTGAAAGTAATAACGATGTCTGTTGATAAGTTCTATCTCTTCTCTGTTATACCCGCAAACACTTTGCGGCAAGGGTTGTTAAACTCTTGATCACCGACCCCTATATAATTTTCGAAAATTCCATCGACTTCCCCCCCCCCTCAAGTAATTTTACATTGTTATACAACAGTTTTATGAGGAATATCTTACTGTTGATATTTAAGAACGCGTGGTAATTAATAGGGGTCTAATATTTAGGATAGTAATATTTTTTTAATTTGGGATAGTAATATTTAGACCTTGTCGACCCCCAAAATCAGTTCAGCCAACCCCTGGGAAACCGATTTCGACTCCAAGGCACTCAGTAACTGGCAGTAAATGGCCCAGGACAGGGCACGATGGCGTAAGATCTTTCGGAGGCCAAGACCCATTTTGGGTCGCTGCACCAAGTAAGTACATTAGTTTATCAAATTTGTAAAAACGATCCTAATATTACCTGGAAGTTGGAGGTGGCTTGTGTGGTGGGGAACATTCCATGTTCGTGGAACAGTTTGAGAACCAGGTGGCGGCGCTGTTCGAGCACGCGTCGGTGGCCGGCCTCCGCGCGGGCTCCTCCCCCACCGGCTGCACTTCCCGGAGTACGGGGAGACATATCCTCCATATTATGTTCGGGGGCCGCTGTAAACAAGTAATACTACTTCACCGAAAGATCTCTCCCAAATTACGATTCGATGGGTTATTGGAACAAAGCCACAATCGAAAAAAAAACGCAACGTAACCGGAAAAAAACATTTAGTGTAATCCTTAAATAATTATTTAACTATAACGAATATCAAAACGGTTCGTATATCTAAACGATGGGTTATTTCTTTTCCGGAGTAACATAAATGTTCCGAAGCCAGTAGAAGTTAGGTTAGTTACTTACCTTAAAAATTTTTTAAAACAATATTGCCGTTTAATAGATTGACATTAGTTTTCTTATAAGTCCATTGTGGTTTTACTCCGGAAACAAATGGGAAATCAATCGAACAGCAATAGTCGTTTGTACGCTATGCTGAGGGATGTATAATTACTGTTACTGGTGAAAGATGACAAAACATGATCGACTCCTTTACCACTTCAGTTTATTTTTTTAAAGTTATTGAAATAAAAAACGATACAACAAACGTTGTTTTTTTTTGTTTGGAACTTGATCCATGTCTGTATTTTTATGCGACAAAATAATTACTCTGCATTTACAGTACCAATAAATAGTTAGAAAACATATTCAATAGAAATCACTCACCTCTAAAGCTATCGAGGTTGAAGTCGGGACCAAAGAACGTGTTGCCGACGAGCTTTGTGGTCGTATGTGGGGTTCCGTAGGAATGTGGTGTAGGCATACCGTTGCCATTCATCACCTCCGCCTCCAGCTGAGGAGTCACAGCCACACTCTCCTCCTCTGTTACAGTGAGACAAAATGGAATAAATAATACTTATAATGTGATAACAAATAAAACGAAGACCCGTTTAGTTCGCGCCTTAATGCTTCTTATATTTCTGTACGGAGTAGAAACGTGGACGATTTGAGAGGAGAAAAGAGGAAAATAGAGACATTTGATATGTGGTGTTGGCGACGCATGCTCGAATACTATGGACAGCGTTCCGCACTAATGTGTCTATTTGCAAAGAACTTGCAATCAAAGACCGCCTGCCCACAATATGCCGACCTCGTATCCTCAGTTATTTCGGACACATTATCCGCCACTAAGATGAAAACTTGGAGAAAGTGATCATCTCTGCAAACGTTTAGGGGAAAAGATCCAGGGATAAATCCCCCGATGAGATGGTCCAACTAACTAAAGCAAAACTAGTCCTCCAGTTTTGTGGAAGTCGTCTGATTGGTTAGCGACCGCAATAAATGGATCGATCGATCTTCAGTTTCAGTTCTTTCCCTCCAACTACTTCTTCCTCTTCCTTTTTTTAAAGAATAAGACAAAATAACATTTTAGAGAAAAAAGTAACTAACTTTTGTCTTTCGCATTAAGATTCTTCTTAGATCCAGGTCTTGAAAAAAATTACAAAAAAAAGAGGATGCAGATAGAGTTTTCACATACATATATATGTAAATTAATATCCACAACTACTTTGTATATTGAGTTACGCTTTTAGTGAAAGCTAATAGGTAATTTACCATTAGACGGGCGCAAGCGAAAAGTCGCCAAATAATATAATATAGAATTTAGCCAAATTTCTTACCTAACATTTTGTTTTCCCTATGTAAAAAGTCCTTCTTTTTTACGTTGGGAAATCTGTTACGGATACCCTGCAGCCCTAGGGGAGACGGCGGGTTATATCGTACACCACGTGTGCGCGTCTACCGACTAAAACCCCACGAAGGCCGCCATCGGCGCCAAAGAAGAGGCCCTCTTAAAGAGGTGGTAAGATGGACGAAGAAAAGGAAAACGTGTTTTGTTTTGAATGTATTCAAAATTTGAATGTATTCAGAGAATAAAGCACATGGCCCCAAACATACATTCCCCTTATGGTTGTAAGAAATTTCTACATTATTTAACTATTATCCATTTGCGCCCGACTAACGGCAAAGTACCCGCTTATTTAATATGTTGAAAAATGTGACTATAATGGAATAAGTTAAGAAAATGATCATGCCATAAAGATCAAGTCTCCATACCCATACCCATTTTGTGCTTTTTCCTTAGGAAGTGAGGACTTCTCGGCACCACCATTGCACTTGGACTGCATGCTTCCGGCTTAAACTGCGGTAGCGTGCTGAACTTCTGCTCGAAGTTAACCGTCTCCAATACTCTGGAAGAATACACGATAAATTTGCCATTAAGTAACATGAAACAATGACGTACCATAACGAGTTTTAAAAAATAACGTAAGCATAAAAATGATATTTTACTTACTTTTAAAAAAAAACATACACACATGTCATTACGCCTGATTCCCGTAGGGGATGTAGAAGACAACAGATCTCCATCTGCTACAATCTTGGCACACTTTTCTTATTTCCTTCACATTCATCACTACTCATGCAAGCGTCAGTTAAGGGTACTCTTAACCTGGCCTTTCTTAAAAACTTTTGGAAATTGGCAAACTGGCAATTTGGACAATATTTGTTTTCCTTCCTATACCGACACTCCCATTCACATACGCAAAGTAAATTACATTTACCAGTGACCTTTCATCCATCCTCTCTATGTGTCTCTCCTATCTAATTACAAAACTAGCCTTAATAATAACGTAACTAACTTTAAACGAGTTTGTGTAGAGTAGAGTAGAGTTTCACACTATAACTTCATTATATGCCAAGCATGATATGCATGTGAGCAAAAGCTAATTAAATAATGTAATGTATAATAAAAAATAAAATCTGAGCGCGGCGCCGCTTACAATTACTGGTCACGATGACCAGTAATTGTAAGCGGAGCCGTACTACTATCTAAACGTTCGGCTAGTTTTCGGCCGACTGCGTAATGGCTGGCGGACAGACGTGTGAACACTATTGACCGAGCTCAGACGAGCGCCTTTGATCTGTGCAGAAAAACCGACACCGCTTTGAAATGAAACAAGCGATCGTGAGCGATTGCGAATCGTGGCAAGCTACGTCTAACGAGTTGCCTTCTACTCAGCCAACTAGGCAATCGACACCGACCGATGGCAAGACAAGGCGAATATGCTGTCAATACGTTGGTATTGGCCTTCGTTCGGCCAACATGTATTGCCGGCTTTATGCTATTCCTAGAAGAATTTTACTACTAGGTTCATTCCCAATAATGTCTAAAACGTATCTTGGGCGCGACGAGTGATTAATGAGGATAAATATACTCACCTTTATGAAATTATTTTTATTCGTACATATTTTTTAGGTGTCAATTATTGAGTTTCAGAGGTTCTTACAAAAATAAACTTTCTTTTATATATAATCCATAACAAATCGATACCCACTTGTCCCGTCCGTCCTCATTGCCTTTTTTAAAAAGACTCTTCTTAAGTGATGGACTGGGCAAATTGTCCATGAGCTTCGGCGACGGCAAAGCCTCCGGGGTCTCCTGTGGTGTGAGGGGTCCGTCTTCTTGGCGCTGCTGATCGGTACCACCCGTCGAGCTTGTCGACGTGCCTAAAAACAATAAAAAAATTCATAAGAAATTATATTTTATTTATCGAACGTCAGTCAGTTATCAATAAAGCTTTACCACCATATCATAATGAGGTTCCTCTGAACGGAGAAGAAAAGGCGAAAGAAACTCCGCAGGTATCCTCTTTTTTTATAACATGTCAATGTGTATAGATCAAACAGAGTCTCGCAGGTAAGCATAAGAGTGTTCGGTTGTTTAAGTGGCATTCAAGTTTCAAGGTGGTTCAAAAAGAAAAAAAATATATTTTTTCATCCTAGGGTTGGCTGGAAGAAATTGCTATTAGCGATAAGATAGATATCTTTACACATGTGAAAAAAGCAAATGATTGACGGTCATTTGACTCTGTGATTAACGCATCAACCTTTAAAACATTTACCTCGACTAAGTCGCTTCTGCAACGGCGCTTTGCCGAGTTGCGCAGGAGTCGGTGCCAGGGGAAATGGACGAGCTTCCTCTACCGGGATTTCCCATTGCCTACAAATAATGCATTTCAATAAATTAAATATAGATGCGGTCATAGCTAATGACATCATCCTAGAATAAAATTAAAACGCAATTACGTCATTTGGGTTGTGACATATTTAGTAAATATGACGTAGAAGTACGTTAATATTTAAACTAATCATAAATTGTTTTTTTTTTTCATAAAAAAGCTCAGTAATCAAAAAGCTGGTATTAAAGACGGAAATCTTAGCCTTATGCTCCACTGCAGTATTTTTGATATTGTATTGCATTTCGGATATAAAATGTAAAATATATATATAGCAAATAGACCGAAAGTAAACCGATAATAAAGTTTTATATTATAAAGGAAATCTGATTGGTATGTTTTGTTTTATATGCATCTCTAAAATTTGTCTTCTATTCTATTGTCTGTGTATTTTTGTCGGTCAACGGCCAATCTTGGTATTTTGCGTACAAGGACCGAGTAGTCTTGCTACATGGTAAGTGACACTAAAAGCTAGTACGTTTACCAAGAAGTTGGTTCGTCTGACATTCCTGGTTAATACACCTAGCATGGAAATTGAGGAGTATTCCCTTAATCCCATGTCTAAAATGCAGACTGGGGACTGTAGACGTTTTTTTTGCAGGTAGTCCTCAGCTGCCCGTTTGCTGGTATTTCCTTATATAGTAGCCTAATACGACACCTACGAGAAGAAATGGGTTGGTCCCATTCTATGGTGAAAACCTGGCAGGTACAAAATAAGAGTAACATATCGTCATCAACAGCCTGCGGCGGTACACTGTTGGACATAGAACTCCCTCTAGAAGCGCCACGCCAAGCTCAGAGTCGCTCAGAGAGCTATGCTCGAAGTTTCTCTGGTAGATATGATTCGGAATGAAGAAATCCGCCAGAGAACCAAAGTCACCGACATAGTCTTTCAAATTAGCAAACAAAAGGGTCATGTTTTTCAAAGTTCCGACATTAACTAAAGTAGACGTGTGGAGTGGAGACCACGTCTCGGCAAACCTAGTGTGGGACACCCCCGGCTAGATGGTGCGACGATCTGCGCGGGGCGGCTGGCAGAAACTGGATGCGTGAAGCCAAAGATAAGAAGATAAAATACATTAAGCTAGAATAGTATTAAAATTCAGAACATAACTTACACGTTCGTTTTGGGCGTCGCATGATTACTTTGCGACACGATAACAGACTGGCCATTTTGTACATTTTGGTTTTGATTTTTGTTCGTTTCGACTTCTGCAAATAAAATCAAAATCAGACATTGCTTTATGTATGTATATATTGAGAGCTAACGTACTGACCAGTGTCGAAAGACGGCACGTACAGTCTCTGTAACTGCACGTAAGTGAAGAGGTTGCCTGATGCGTCAACCGATAGTGTTATCGGTCCTGCTGAACAATAACATATTTATGAGCTTTATTTACTTTATAAACTTTAATTTGGTTTATAAACTTTCATTTGCTTTATAAACTTTAATTTGCTTTATAAACTTTTAATTTGCTTTATAAACTTCAATTTATAAACTTTAATTTACTTTATAAACTTTTAATTTACTTTATAAACTTCAATTTACTTTATAAACTTTAATTTGCTTTATAACATTCAATTTACTTTATAAACTTTAATTTGCTTTATAAACTTCAATACACTTTATTGTTACTAATTCTCATACTTTGTAGTCCCAATATAACAATAGTGTAATGAATAATTAGGTTATTGATAAAATGATTTACAATAAATTTGTCTATCGTGCCGATTGTATCAGATTTATTTCAAATTTATCACTTTTATGTCAAAATTATGTTGAACAATTATTAAGAAGTTATAAGGAAATCTACTAGAGAAAAATGAAAATCAAAAGATATTAAAACTTTCCTTAAAGGCCGGCAACAGTTCTGCAATACCTATGGCATTGCGGATGTCTATGAGCGGCGTAGATTGCTTTCCATCGGGTAACACGCCTGCTTGTTTGCCTTTCTATTCCGTAAAAAAACATTAGTTCTGTTCACCAACAATAAAATAAATAGACATCTATAGAAAAGAATTTCAACTTGAATAAGACTAAAAACTCACCGGTAGTATTATCACCGATGTTCCTCTTCACCAACGTGACACTCTTCAACAGCGCGTTGCTCAGAGCCGTAGATGTCGGCGTCTGATTTATCGACTGGCTAGGTATCGATATGCCACTCGATATGACCTGCACACCACTAGAGGACGTGGGGGAACTCATTATCGAGGCGATGGCGTTGTCGAGCGCCGCTTGCGTCGACAAGTTGGGTGTGTTCAGTGATATACCTTGAACGCTACTGGTTAAATTCTGAGTGTTGCTCGTAGTCTGCACTGGGTGTGGGGAACTTGGCACTTGGTTTGATACACCTGTTTTGTTTACTGCTGTAAATGCTGTCCATTGCCTATGGTTGTCACCTAGAAATTAAAAATAACATTATATATAATAATACTTTAGCAAATAAATTACTTTCAAACTATCGGTCTTAATTACGGTCATATACACAGGTCTTGCATCAACAGTAGTAGGGGTGGCCGCCAGAGGCATAACGATAGATCGATGTGCAGTGCAACGAAGACAGACTAGTATTCTGTCTCTTTTGTGCCTTTTGCTATAACCAATTATAATAAAACGAATGAAACGATAAACCAATTGAACAAGTCCCTTTCAGTTGCTTGTTACCCAACCGGCGTGCACCCATCCATAGCAGCGACGTACAGCGGCGTTGACGCAAAAGAAAAGTTATGACACGACGGTACTAATCTCTCACCACTGAAATTGGGCTTCGACCTATGTATAAGACCATGGGTCAAATGCAATTAAAGATACAGTACAAGCACGTTTTTAATAGAAAAATTTTAAAATACATCTTCATCAGATATGTTGCCTTAACTAAAATCACTTTTATATAAAATATTTAAAAGTAGAATAAAGTATCTTTATCTTTATTATATAAATTAATTAGTAATACATACAACGACGTCAATGCCAATCCAATACAACATTTAACATCTATGGATAAGACTAAAATAAGAAAAATAAAATTTAACTTTAACCATTATTAGTTATTTTATATATATAGCATAGTTATTTTATATTCGAACCAGTATCAACGACGTGCGTAGATTTGAATGCACCGCCAGTGGGCTGGAACACTTTAGAACCTCCAGGACTCGACGCTGTGATACCCCCTAGTAAATTGTCCGATGACCCAGCCCTAAAATATATACAACATAATTATTATAAAAGTATTAAAAAGGAGTTGATCCTCGCTCTGGATCGTTCCTGGTCCACAGGATTATATATATCAATATTGAGAAGCAAATTTATCAGATTGATAAAATCTCATCAATTAAAATTATAAGATTTAATTTAAAAGTAATCAATTTAAATCCTATCAATTAATAATATATACCACAAGAGTAGTCAAACTAGCAATGACACGGAGACATTGTCAAGCAGAATTAGGTTTCCAACCTTAA
Source organism: Baronia brevicornis (assembly GCA_031353405.1). Classification (NCBI taxonomy): domain Eukaryota; kingdom Metazoa; phylum Arthropoda; class Insecta; order Lepidoptera; family Papilionidae; genus Baronia; species Baronia brevicornis. The sequence continues at coordinate 36,136 of JASFAT010001776.1, read as the reverse complement.
GTACTACTTTTAAACAAGGAATAATCGACCATATTTTTTTTATAGAATAGGTGGAACTTTCCTTGTTTGAAAGTTGTACCTAAGAAACTGTATTTCGTATACATATAACATAAAACTTATTCATTGTAATACTTTGTTGTTGGTTTAAAACAACGACTATTAGAATTAATAGCGTTATTTAATTATTTTATGCATTAGACAAAACTTAATTTTATATGTGTTGCGGCGCCACCTGTGAGCAGATTATGTAGGAATAATGTTCGTTGTAATATAAAATAATTATAATAATTGTAATTTGTGTAAAATAAATTATTGTGAATTTTATAAAATTCATATAAATAAGGAATTTGAATATTGAGATGTATTTTAGGGATTGTTTTGCATATCATTTGTTTGTTAAAAAGATATTGTTCCTATGTTGAAGCAAACCTATTTTGTGATTCTTTACTCATTATTTTGACTTTGTTAGCTTTTTTGACTTTGGGGGCGACATTCATTTTAATTCAAATCACCGTTGAGGTCGAAAACTACATCTATTTATCTTAGTTATTAAAAATAAATATTTTTTGAAAGTTACAAAGGAAGGAATGGCAAGTTACCGTGCTTTGATAGGCTTGGGGCGTCGTGTGTGATCGTGGTGCGTGACGTACTCGCGGGCGTCCAGCCCCTCAGAGTCCGAGTCGGTCACCTTCTCCCCGCACTTCAGGTCTATTTCCATGCTCTGGGGTGCAGACACTTCTTCGCACAACGCCTGGCTCAACTGCACAACAGGTAGATATTACAAATAAATCTCACTTTCAATCGACCAAAAGTCAATCTCACCATCATTATATGTGTGACGTGGATGGCAAAAGAGTCAGTAAAGTAGACTGAATGCGGTTGAAATGAGAGCATTAAGAAGTTTGTGTAGAGTATCTTTGAATAATAGAATAAGGAATGAGAATATAAGAGAGCGATGTGGGGTATAAGAAGGTGTCGTGACAAAAGTTGAGAAAAGGATGCTTAGATGGTTTGGGAACATAGAGACGACGGATGAAAGAATACTGATAAAAGAAATTTACGTTGCGGATGTGGATGGAAGGATCGGTAGGGAAAGATTAAGGAAAATATACCTTGACCAAATTGCCGAAGTTTTTAGGAAAGGCCAGGTCATAAGTACCCTCAACCGGCGCGCTTGCATGAGGAGAGTGATGAGTATGAAGAAAGAAAGAAAAGTGTGCCGAGATCGCAGCAGATGGAGATCTGTGGTCTCTGCTTACCCTTACGAGAAACAGGCGTGTCGATATGTATGTGTGTACCTTTATTATTTTGTAGAATGACTTTGTAGGCTCTAAGGTCTTACACCTTAGGATTCCTGAGAGGAGAAGAATACCTGCAGGTTGTGGACTAGAGAGAAATAGAACAATAAAGAAGAGAGAGAGAAATAGATGGAAAACGCAACACGTCAAGAGGGGAGGAACTAGTAGTGATTCAAGGGCTTCTTAGATGACTTCAAAACCCTGGTTTGGAGTTTAATATATTTGTGTGCGTCGACGTTTTGCACGTAAAGAGCACCGCTTACTCTATTAACGAATACAGTGTATCGATAATACTATTATTGAGTAGTGATACTTTGATTAATGTATCACTAATATTAAAAAACTTTTTAGTTAAATAGATAAAACATTTTTTATTTTATTACTTTTTTTTACGTAATTTTAAAATTTAAAATAAAGGAATAAATTGTTTTTTTTGCATGAATTTTCATTAGACCGACTGATATAACATATCGCTCTTGTTTGCGCAAATAAATAATAAGTAAAAGGATGTGATACAAAAAAAAATATTATTTGGAAGTTTTTTTTTTTAAATAGAATCCCCGTAAAGATCCCGGATCACTGTACTTGTACGGTTGACCATTACAGTGGACAGATTAAAATTAAATGTTGTTATAGGTATTATTTTTTTTACCATCTGTTCATCATCGCTTAGTTGCGGCGACCCAACATGGTTGTAACTGACAACATTGACGGGAATGTCGGGCGCACTGTTCGTTGCACTCGCAGGGCCTTCCGATGGAGTTCTTGGACTCTATAAACATAAAAAAAAAGGTTAATACGGATATACTTAATATATCGAACTATAGCCGTTTCAAATAGACAACATCCGGATATGTGTATATCTGTTGATGGACACACACTTGAGGATGTAAAACAATATAGAATACCTCTGCACGTAGTTCAGTGAATCTTGGGCAAGTGATCAAGAAATAAAAACCCGTATTGAAATCGCTCATTCTTCAACAAGATGAAATGTGTTCTTAGTAAGCGCAACCTTAAATTTTCCTTGCGAATTAAAATGCTTCATTGTTACATCTAGCCCGTTCTTGTATACGAATATAAAGCTTGGACGATTAAAAAAGATCCTCAGAAATTGTATAGGAGCGTTCGCAATGTGGGCTTAAAGACGCATGCTCGCTAGTAGTTGGACTCAAAAATTGGCCAATGACGAGGTTCTCCGACAAATGGAGCAAAAATAATAACTAAGCATGTTCATTTAAATTTAAAAGTCACCTGTGGCATAGAGCCCGTTGGATCTCTGCTACTTGATGACTTCCGCCTATCTTTATTACACCATTTCCACTCTGGATGTGCTTTAAAATGCGCTTCTTTCACCTGAAAAATATACCTTTGTTATTGACAATCAGCACCGCTGTTTACTTCCGCGCTTTTAATTTATGGTGAAGTATGTTGGTAATATGAAGAAATTATTTTGAACACTTCACTTAGTAACTATCTGACTTCTAAGCAAAGGATTCTGATTTGAAACTCCGGTCAAAACTGAAATCAGTTTTAAAGGCGTTACATCCTTATTCGGCATAAAACAATGTACTGTCTAGTACTGAATTTCAGAACCACTATAGTAATCCACAGGTAACAGTACGAAAACTACAACAATAGCAAAGGCAAATTTATTTAAACCACAATAAATGAAATGTATACAAAAATTCTCAATTCTGGAGGGATGGTCACTACACTCGGAACAAATACTTTAAGGCAATACACATATTTTTCTCGGTATCAGAATCGAAAACGTAACCAAAGCGACCACTGAGCCAATTTTTTTATTATAATTATCATTTAAAGAAGAAAACACAAAATAACTCAAGTTTACCTTACATCCAGAAACCACGAAGGTTTGAGGTGATACTAGAGCATGACAATTAACGTCAATAACATCAAAAACCCAATAATATTAAAGACAGCTACAATCATACAACAAAATTATACATACCTCACTTGCCAACTCGTTATACTTCTGCTTCTCTTCAGGCTTCAGGGAATACCACCACTCGCCCAGGATCTTACTGACTGTACGGTTGTCCTGGTTGGGATGCCTTTGGTGCACCATTTGTCGGTGACGCTTTGAAAATATCATGAACGCGTTCATTGGCCTACGAATGCGACGCTCCTTCTGCAAATTACAATTTAATAAGTATCAACAAAAAGAAAATACAATCGACAAGTTCTTTAAACAGCTGAGCAGGCAAACGAGCATGCGGATCACCTGGTAGTAAGCGATCACCGTCGCAGATGCGTTGTAGTCTTTGACGAACACATACACTCTTCTCTTAGAGTTAAATTAGTGTAAAGAAGTTAACAATCTAAGTTGATTTTAACTTAAACTCAATAAAAGTGTAATTTGACATTCCTCCTAGCAAGGAAAAATCTATTATCTTCGTATATTTTTTTTTCAGGGTCAATCCATAAATTACGTAACAACTTATGGGTAGTAACAAAGTGTTACCTTTACGTTACGTGAGCGAGAAGAGAGTAATTATCCTTGATGACATAAAATAATAAGTGTTATAGGACTTTTCCCGCCAACTTACATCTGTGACGTTGTGTTTTTATTTCATTTTCATAATCTTATATTATTATCAGTTATATTGTTTAATTGTGGTGGCGTATTATGCAATATAGTTCGATTAAGGTGTATAAGTGAAGTAATTAGAAATAAATGCGTGTATCGTAACTTTTTAAGTTGACTGAAAAAGTCCATAGAAGGTTTTTGGTAAAATTTCTCACTATTTTATCAAGACGTAACGTGATGAGCTGACTTGTTACATTTCAAGAGATCGAATATTATTGTATATTACTTGACAATTAATAATGTAACTAATTGCCATCAAAGAAAAGAAAAGAGTATTTTAATAGTAAGTGTAACCTTCTCCGGTCCGGTAGAGTTGTGGTTGAGTGAGGAGAGGCTCTGCGAGCGACGTTTGGCCGCGTCCTCCCCGCCCGCGCCACTCGGCTCCTCGCACTCGAACACCTCGTCATCCTCATCCGCGCACATCGACGTTACACTTTCTGATTTTGTAACAATAAACACTATACAATTATATCAATTAAAAAAAATAACAGTGATATTAAATTGTACCATTTTAATTGGTTATTGTAATATTAACCCTTTCGCTCCGACGGGCGTATATATACGCCCTCGAAGAATGACCATTCATAAACGAAGAGCGTATATATACACTCTGGAAATGCGGGCGCGCGGTTACGAAGAGCGTACACGTACGTACGAACGTAACATATATGCGTTCATACCATATATACTTTTATTTCATAATTTACATGAGATACTTTTATTAATCGGGTATCTGGCAACGCTGTATGTCATATCATGAATTAAAATGTGTCTGCAGTAAACGAGGAAAAATACGTGAAATTTAGAGAACAAGAAACTTTAATTACTTCGTATTTCGTACTTCAAAGTACAACTACTCAGTAATGCGGTCCGTTCACAACGATGTCATTTTGACGCAAGCGCTCCGTACCGAAAGGTAACCTTATTAACTGAAAATACCGTTAGAACAAAGTAAAAAGTAACGCTGGGTAAGAAGGGAATTTATTGATTTTACCAGTCTGTAATGAAATCATACCGTTGTTCTCAGTCTTGATTTGTTCCTCGCTCTTTATGTGCGGCGTGTGGGGCGTGTGCGGCGTGTGCGGCGTGCGAGGCGTGCGTGGCGTGCGGGGGGAGACCGGTGCGGCAGCGGGAGGAGCGGGGGGAGGAGTGGCCGCTTTCAATAGCGGCACCAGAGACTGCCACGGAAACACGCCGCCCGATACACCACTCGTTGACACTGATAAACATACAGACACACATGTCGTCACACCTATTTCCCGTAGAGGTAGGCCGAGATCGTAACAGATCTCCATCTGCTACGATCTCGGCACACTTTTCTTGCTTTCTCCACACTCATAACTCTCCTCATACAAGCCCGCCGGTTAAGGGTACTCTTGACCTGGCCTTTCCTAACACTTCGGCAATTTGGTCAAGGTATATTTTCCTTGGTCTATCAAACCTTCCATCCACATACATTAGAAATAAGGTAAGTGATGATATATTAAGAGTATAAGGAGTGTTTATCAACTTGGCGTCTCAACTTTCAACAAAGCAACAATCGATTTCTACAGCACTGACTTAATGGCAGCATTCCAAAAGAAATCTACACAAACAGGCTTATTTTTTTTGTTATTTTGTTATTATTATTTTATGAAGACTAATTACAAATTGACATATATAAGGTCCCACAAAACTGCACAGTTTAACTGTGGGATCCGTAGCATCATAATTAAACTTTAGTTAAACTTATATAATTAAATTATATAGCATTAATGAAATGCTTAAATAGCATGATTTTATATTTCTTTTTATTAGGTCTAATAACGGGGGTAAGTTGTTGAGAAACGTATACATAAAAATAAAACAAGTTGACTAAAAGCTTTCATCCGATTTAAATAAAATTATCGTGAACTATTTACGGCATATTCGGGAAATTAAATTAATAGAGCAATTTTATCTTATAATAAATGGCACGAATTAAGTAACACACACTAAGTAACACACACACTAAGACACACATTAAGTTCGACACCGAATATTCATTAAAAACTTTATTTAATTAGACATAGGTTACAAAAGGAGGTTATTGGAATAAAATATTGCATCTATCGGCAAGTGCGCTAGCAAAATTAATATTATATAACCTATATTTGTGTGTATGTGTGTATACATATACAGACACTTTGTTTATTAACATTTTTTTCTTTCTTCTATATCATTATAACAATAATGTACCACCAACGTGCACCAAATCATCTTTTTAACATTGTGTCCATCCCACGGTTGCCTGGAAGAAATCGCTATAAGCGATAAGACCGCCATTTGTATATAAATATTACAATCAATAATTGTATAACTTTGTTTTCGGTATCATACAATAAAGAATATATCTATCTATTACGGGGTTCCGTATCTTTAACTCGCACGAATATCACAAATTCTTCCGTTTAAAGTCTGCAACGCATAACAAATACATAATACGTGAAAGAACTCACCAATGATGGCTGTGTGGGAAGTAGGTGGCGGTAGCACGGGCAAAAGTTGACTGGGATGCACTATGACTGCGCTATTGCTCACGTTGTTTATCTGAAAAAATAAAGCAATGATCGCCCAATGATTATATTATTTATGACAAAAGTGAGCTTATGTAAAGTAATCAGGCGCAGCGATCTATCATCATCTTTAGTTCACTTCTGCAACAGAATTTAGGATCATTTTTGTAATTTAAAATTAGTAATGTTTCTCCGTATTAAAAACCAGTACAAGCTTTACACTACATTTTGTTGAGTATTTAAAAAAGTGGACAGTTATAATCAACAAAAAAACCGGCTTATTTCTCAAAGGTCTGCAATGATAGGCATTGCAGACCTTTGAGTGCTTTGTATGTTTGGGTGGCATTGATTGTTTTCCATCAGGTGACACGCTTGACTAACGAGTTATACTACGTTATTTTTTATAGGACAAAAAGGTAAACATACCTTTTTATCCTTTAAAAAATAACGTATTATGTAGTGGGCTTAATACTTTTTGAGGTTATTAGATCTTAAAAGCATTACGATTATATAGAGATAAGAAAAAGAATCAATACAAAGAATAATTAACTGTTAATATATGGAAGTAGAACCGTTCGCGTTATAAAATGTGATTTGGAATACTTTACGAAAAAAATTAATTAAGTTTATGGCTTGAAAGACCCTTGGTCTTAAAAGGATAACGATTATATAGAGAGAAGAAAAAGAATCAATACAAAGACTAATTGAATGTTAATATATGGAAGTAGATACGTTCGCGTTATGAAATGAGCACAAGAACAACAATCTTTCCTATATTCAATTCAAAATACATTTTACTATTATTCAATTAGAAAAAGAGATCAATAATTGTCTTATTACGACTACAGACTTACATGATCAGCATTGTCTGGTCCTCTAGATTCGGGTTCCGGATCATTGTTACTCATTTGTTGTATAAGCTGGTGTGATTTCTGCTCAATCTGAAAATTCGATTTATCCTAAATTTCATAAACAAATCCTACTCAATCTGTTAATGAGCTTCGATTACAAATTATATTTTTTAATAAGAGAGATAACATTTATGTAGTATTTGCAATAAGATCTTCTGTGCGGGTTTGGTGGTCATTAAATCAGACTTAATGCAGTGGAAATGAGAGCATTAAGAAGTATCTGTAGGGTAATTTTGAATGATTAAATAAGGAATGAAGCTATAAGAGAGTGATGTGAAATAAATGGTGTTGTGACAAAAGTTGAAATGTTGGAAAACATACCTTGACCAAATTGCCGAAGTTTTTAGGAAAGGTCAAGCCAAGAGTACCCTTAAGTAGCGGGCTTGCATGAGGAGAGCGATAAGTGTGGAGGACTCTAGGAAAGTGTGCCGAGATCGTAGCAGATGGAGAACTATTATATCAGTGTTACCAATATAACATAATAACTGTTTTCACTTACTTGAAGAGATTCAGTCGGTTCCTTTTTTATCAAAACTAGTTTTTTTTCCAATGAATTCTGCGGGAACACGTAGAACCTCTTTATAGCATCTTTCGAATCTGCATCTATCATTGATATGGGTCGAGCCTGTAATGGTGCCGGTTTGACGATTCTTTTCTCATCGAAAACCCGAGTCTCGGAGAGCTCTAAAGGCCGCGGATCAATAACCCCGCGGCTAATTTTACACTCGGTCTGAGGAACGGAATGATCTTCATCCTCGTATTCCGAGACCCGTTTATTCACAAAATTTTCATGATTATTCAATGGCGACCGCACTTCCTCCCTACGATATGTTTCATACAAACCATTACGAATTTGCAGCGGTTGGGATCGATATATGTTGTGTTCCATTTCGATTCCGTTGGAATTTGGCATGTTCCGATGGACAACTAAGTTGTGTGGAACGTCATCTATTTTTCGTATTGTATTGGCGATGCTCGTTTGGAGGCCTTGTGAGTTTAAACTGTTTAAATTTAACGAAATATTCGAAGGAAGATTTAAATTTGACTGTAGGGAGGCTGTTGTTAAACTGTTCTGCGCTCCACTCTGTATGGTCAGCCCTGTTTGTATTCCGATAACATTTGATTGCACACTGAGACCGCTTGTCTGTAGATTTGTGTGCCCGTTCCGGCCCTCTACCTGCAAATAAATGCGATCAAAATGCGATTAAAATAGGTAGGCATAACAAAGTATCAGTTAGATAGATAGATTCATTTATTATTATTTATTATTCATTTATTATTTCTGGTAGATATGATTCGGAATGAACAAATCCGACAGAGAACTAAAGTGGCAATGGGCTGGTCACGTTTGTCGGAGATCCGACAATCGTTGGAGCAAACGAGTGCTGGAGTGGAGACCGCGTCTCGGTAAACGTAGTGTGGGACGCCCCCCGGCTAGATGGTGTGACGATCTGCGCAGGGCGGCTGGCAGAAACTAGATGCGTGTAGGCGAAGATCGGGCTAGGTGGCGCTCCATGGGGGAGGCATATGTCCAGCATTGGACTGCCGCAGGCTGCTGATGATGATTCATTTATTTCCCTCTGCAGCAACACACATGATGTGTTATCATGTGTGTTGCTGCTTATTATTACATATTTATTAGTACATACAGATGGAAATGGGCAATAGCTCAGTCAAAATCTCAACTCATTGAAAGAGAAACTGATTTTCTCACGGATATGCAGTGCAGCGCAAAGGTCTGCAATGCTTTTGCATGAAGCGAAACACGAGTCCCACATATAGACTGTGATCGACCCCATACATAAATCAACGTAAAGCCGCTTTTAAGACACCTTAGTGGAGGAGATATATTGTTTCAGCATTTTTTTCCTGGTTTCGCAAACTACACGTGAATGCTGTAGTTTTATGCTGGTGTACTATCAATAGAGGGCGCGTGTCTCTCGTAGGATGAGATGGGAGAAATTTAACTTCACGTACAAACACTCCCGATTCTTATATTCCATAATATTAAATATAAATAGATTGGCTGGATGCAACTGTCCACGAGAAGTCATGTTTAAAGTTTTTAAACAACGCATTAAACACGTTTAAAAACGGTATTATATGGTTAAGCAGTGGAACGTTATAAGTAAAAAGACAACATGAATTTTGTACAACTATAAGTATCAGTTAATATTCATTTGGTTTTTTCATCTTAAAAATACAGTACAACAAAACCATACGGACCCATATGAAACTATATGTGAGTGCATACACCATAAACAAAAATATTACCTGATAGTGATAAGTTGGCGCCGGTGAAATCCTTATAACACTAGTCGCTTGCCCTCCCATTGGAGAACTCACTCTTCCGGGCCGGACCAGTTCTGGCCTACAACAATTTTTATGTTAATAATTATCCAAAAATATAAGTCATGGATCCACGCATAATTGGTCCGGCTAGACCAATGAATATATGAATTTAAAGGGGTTAAATTTTTCTGCGTGTGAGGGGATCTGAACTCTTTTCCTCTTCTTTTACTCCCTTCTTCCTCTTCCATTACTTCCTTATTCTCCTCCCATTCCGTATGTACGTACGGTGGGATGTTAACCCACCACGCTTGTCCAATGCAGATTGGTGGGGTTACCAGACCCGTTATAAATATTTTTACAGGCCATAAAATCCAATGCGATAATCGAATCTGCGACCATTGACTCTGTGGGCGGGATTTTATTGTATATATGTTTTCTTTGGCGTTATTAATTCTAACTTAGTCACCGAACGCCAACTGCTCAAAATACCTTATAAGGTGGTGATAAGGCGCCGGCGCATTGGGTGGCTGCGGCGAGGAGATAGGTACAAACACATTGCTACGCAGCGCCGGGGAAGCACCGCCCCCCACTGGTGACGCGCCGGGACTACCCGACCGCGAGCTTCCTAACGATACTGAAATTCAAAAATTATTGATGAAATTTTAATAGAATCATTTCTTTAATAAAAGATGAAATACAATCTAAAAAAAATTGTCCATATGTGTAAGAAAAACGTTTCATCCCCACTATCCAGATGAGTGGCGATCTAGTACGGTGCGTTTTTTCAGAAACTTATTTCCACGCACTACTACCTTTTGTTTACTTTCAATGGTGTTTCTGAACCGATATGAAATTGAAACTTTCAAAAAACAAGCCTACACATTTCTTAAAGGCCGGCGACGCTTCGCCAATGCCTATGGCAATGCGTATACCTATGGGCGACGTTGATTGCTTTCCATCAGGTGACCCGTCTGCTCGTTTGCCTTCCCTTCCCTACAAAAAAGAAGTCGGAAGATATCCAATTATTCTATTGGCGTACCAAGCATGTTGGCAGCTTCGGTCTTATGGGGATCAAACCGACTGGCACCACTACCCTGAGTTTACCTCCAGCGGTTTTCCGAACCGATACGCCATTGAAACCTTCAAAAAATAAGCCTACTCATATGTTAAAGGCCGGTGACGCTACTACAACTCCTGTGGCGCTGCGGATTTCTATTGATTGCCTTCCATCAGGTGACACGTCTGCTCGTTTGCAAAAAAAAGGAAAGAACGTACAATATATAATAATAGCTTTTTATAGAAGTACACCCATGAATATCTTCTAAACCAAGAGCAGCATTTTAAATCGCAATACAACTAGTAAATAGATGGCGCTGATTAACAAAAAAGCTATGGTTAACAAAATAAATGTCAGTATTGTCAGATTGCCATTAATTCATATTCAATTGTCTTTTCTTTTGTATTATAAAAGCAAAACTCTGTTTCTGTGCTTCGTGCTGTTCTTTCTTGTGAGGTTTGTCTCATTTTTTTCATAAGGTACACAACCCATGCGAAGCCGGGGTGGGCAGCTTGTGTTATCTATATTATTCTATTGACGTACCAAGCATGTTGGCAGCTTCAGTCTCATCGGGGTCAAACCGACCGGCGACACGACAGTGGGGTGGAGTCGTGTCGGATTCACGCGACGTCTCGTCACCTTCCACACCGGTGCCGCTAGAGGACAGCGACTTACTACTGCTCCTGAAACAAAACGGGATTAATTAGCAAAGTTTTATCATAGCATGATCTTCAAACATACATACAAATCGTCACGGCGGTTTCCGGTATACAGATCTCCCACGCTACGATCTCAGCAGACTTTCCTTGCTTCCTCCATACTCATCACACTCCTCATGCAAGCCCACCGGTTAAAGATACTATTGACCTGGCTTTTCCTAAAAACTTCGGCAATTTGGTCACAATGTAACAATGCAATATATGACTTGAGAAATCCCCGCGGTATACGTGGGAAAATGCGTGTTATACGAGGGACATAAAATCGCGTTATATGAAGCGTTATAAGAATACCACGTTCAAGGAGGGTTTACTGTATATAGGTGGTAAAAATCTTACCTCTGCTGCGGGGTGTGAGTTGATCCCTGTCCCAACGGCGTGTTGGAAGAACGAGTGACGCCTCGTAATGATAGGTGTCGAGAACAGAAGCCCCGCCTCTGACTTTCCTTCGTGCATCCATCTTTGGAGCAAAGCCGCCTCCACTGCTTGCCGTTAAACTTCTTCCTTATGCCTGTGGGAGTGGAGACAACATCCCCTTTTTTGTACTTGTGCGGGGTTGCCGCTTGAGATCTGTAAATAATACACAATTTTTAATTAAATTGATTACAAATGAAATTTTTGAGCAGAAAATACCACCGCGTGTATGTTTTAGCTGAATTTTCATTTTAGGTCAACGGCAAAATATATTTCAATGTGCACAATAAAGCACAACATAATAAAGATAAAAATTTCACACACACCGATACCAATTTAAGTCCAATATCGAAAAGAAAGTAGTATAGGAAATAATAAAACTATATAAATTTCAATCAGACATTTTATAATGAGTTATACGATCAATAATTGTATAACTTTGTTTTTGGTGTACACAATAAAGAATATATCTCTCTCATAACAACGAATCACCTACATATTTCTTTACAGAGTAAGTTACATTATTATATAGTGGATAACCATGAAGTTCTATGTCTTCACAGAAGATCATTAGCATTTCTCTAATTGCATTTTCCCTCAACCACCTGCATATTCAGACTGGTCGCTGTGGTGAGAGCATAGCAAATTGGGATGGGAGGAGACTGTTTTAGAGCTACGCAAACAATGGCACACACAAACAATGGTGAGTGCAGTTATCCGGAAGTCTAACTTCTTTTCCTTTATCTACTTCCTTCTTCCCCTCCCCTTAATTCTTTATTAACCCTAAGGCTGATCTCGCAAATGTCTATGAGCGGCGTTGATAGCTTATCGTCAAATAACACGCTTGCTTGTTTACTGACTTATTCCATAAAAAATATGAATACTGACCGAGGGGTTGGGGGTTGAGATCTTGGGGTGAGGCTGCGCTCCAGCAAACTCGATGTGCTGCCACGACTCTGCAAACTGCCGCGTTTGCTATTGCCGCATTCTAAGTATATAAAACATGCATAGTAAGTAAACAAAATAAGATTTATAAAGTACCTACTTGATATAATAAGATGGGTTATGTTTTTACGTGACATTACATGTCTTTATATGCTTCCCATATCATTCTCATATACATATATTCTTCTACAGTAGATTTAGAACGGGTGCACCGGGTAGTATTTTTTTTCCACACTGATACAAAGATACCTGTATTATAAAATATCATAAAAAAAATGAAATAAAATAAAAAATACTCCAAACCAATTTTCTCACTTTCACCCGCATGTTGACTGGTAGAGAATGACCAATGGCATTAAGTATACTTGCTGTACGCTTTGTGCAAAATTTTAAAAAATAAATAAAATACGTACCCATATGCGAAACGTCCGTGGGGAACATGATATCTTCCCTGCGGAGTTCGTCGTCGCTCTCTCCGTAGTCGTCGAACGTTCGCTTGCGCAATTCGTCCATAGAGCCGTTGGACAACGCGCCAACTGCCGTTGGCATCGGGGACGATGTGTAGAAGTGTTCGCCACCCGTCTACGAAACCGTAACGAACATTCCTGTATTAATTACTATTTAAATACACATAAAATAAATAGTCTTTAAGTAATGCGACAGCACCTTCCACATTGAAAAAACAAGCATACACATTTTTTTAAAGGACGGCAACACTTCTGCAGTGCTCAACTTACAACCCGCTAGCTCGTAAGCCCCTCTACCCTCTAGTTTGAGAGTTGTGCCGAATTCGCTGGCAACTTTAGCAAGTCGGAAAGGCACCCTTAGAAGAAGAAGAATATATACATACATATTAAAAATATTATATAAGGGTACTTATTAAAAGCAATTGGTGGGGTCACACACTTCTTTCAAATAAAATGACTCGGATATATGTATCTCAACGACTTTAGTTCCGTAAGCATAAACAAAAATCTAACAACAATACGGTGTTAAAATATTTCTAAGAACATATTAATTAAAAGTCATAAAAATTACAATTAACTTAATCAACAATCGAATTTATTGATATTTGGTCCTCATTAATTTATATTTGTTTATTGAAGTCGCGATAACACTCTCGCGCTAGTGTTTATGAGGAGCTTGATAACACCTTTGCACCGATGTATGTATATCATATAACCTGTATTGATGTTCTTTAGAAAACTAGTTTCTGAATACCTTGATGAAATGACGAATAAAATCTAATATATTTTTTATTTGTTGTTGATTTTCTTGGCAAAATTTGCCACATGTCAAACACTGTGGCTGGATCAATTAATTACAGGCAAAGGTAATACACTAACTTCCTTACTGGAAAGTATTTAACGTAACGCAATGATCCTAGGCAAAGTAAGCTCTTAATAAATTTAAGTAAGGTTACTTTTATACATGCACGACTGCTGCTGCTGTGAAATCTGATAAAATTAACCTGCATGGGTGCATGGTGCGCGCGTATTAACTGAGGATACATAGATGCAGTTGCGTGCGAATCTGCATCCTCCAACTCGTCCGCCCAGGGGGGTTGGAGAAGGCGAATATCAGCACGCTTTACCTCCACTGTTTCCTTGCAAATCTCGCCATCCGATACCTGCACAAATTATATATTGATAGAATTAAGAATATTATTTTACATAATTGTTACCCGACAATAAGTAAAAGTATATTATGTAATTCCAATGTTTTATTAAATAAATTCAGAGAAATGGAAACCAATTATTTCTAAAATATGAAATTTAGAAATAGAAATATTTATTTGTGACACACCTTTTTTTACAGAATTTATTCTATCTCAGAATCTATTTAGGCTTTTATTTTAGAATTAAGTTTCTAAAATTAAAACCTAAATAGACAATAGGAACATATTCATTAATTATGTGGGAAAATCTATAAAATTAGAAGACCAATTTAAAATACAATCGGTAATATATAATTTATATATACGCGAACAGCCATTATAATGAAAAATATTGTAACAAAAATGTAAAATCTGGGACAGTTTGCATGTACATCTTACGTTTCCATTTTCCAAACTTACACTCCTAAATAATAAATAAAACTAGATGTACGCTTACGCTTGATCCAGTCGTTAGAGTGTTTGCCTTCTGAGTCACATGTTTGTGGTTTAAAAGCCAATTATAACTAAAATTTTCGTTATAAGCAACTTAAATTTAGGTTTCCTGTATGTCATTTGAGTAATTTCGTAAAAGAGTGCGGGGAATTTGGTAATTGATGTCTGTTGAGCTTGTCTTGCTTACTGGAAACCAAGTTGCATTCCATGGTGTCAGCGCCTCTTGATTGTGCCACACAGAAGTTGGTATGCGATTGCGTAACACATGCTTATTCCAATTAAATAATGAAACTAATAATAAAATAATTGGTACACAGTTTACAGTCCTGTGGACAGTTTTTTTTCAAAAGGACTTAAGAACAGCGATATATTATTCATCAATTAAAATAATACTTCAAAGATAAAAATCTTCTGCTTCTATAGTTCATATGAATCAGTTCTTTTTACAATTTGTATTCCAGAAAACACAACAATTACCGCAGAATAGTGGATGCACTAACTGGTTCAGTGGTGGAGTTAATAGTCGCGGGTTCAATTCCTGCATCGGAATAAATATATGCATGGCCTACAGGCATACATCCTGAGTCTGGATACCGCACTAATACTTGGACAAGCGGGTTGGGTTAGGTTCCATTCCTCCAACAATGGGTAGGCAAGCGCCATTAACGTACTAGTCAACAGGTTGTGGTAACGATTCAACATCGCGTACCATATCCCACCATTGGACTATTGACGTTAACTAGGAGATCCTGACAAAAGCATATTAAGGAGAACTGGAGTTATTCACAACAACTCTAGTGACGTTAAAGCATTTCTAGCTAACTATAAAACTAGCACTAACTAAAAAAGAAGAAATCTACACTATCTAAAAAAAAAAGAAATTAAAACCTCTGTTAAAAAACACGAATTTTCTGCTACGATACTTTTAATCATCAATCTCTACGGGGGATGAACTTTTCAAAATGTTTTCCTGGAGTTTTCCACTCCAAACTGTCAAACTCAAGCTAGTCCAACTTAGGTGATGCGTCATTCTTAATTAACTTAGTTGAATAAAGTTATCGTCAATCATTTGCATTACAATTAATACAATTTTCTATTCAAATACTCTCAAAAAAGAAAATGCAGTATAATCATAAAAAATAATTCAAAAAAGAAGTATAATTATTCTATTGACAATCTGAAATCACATAAGCGACTACAACTCAAGGGTATCGGACTCTTAGAAGATCTAGAATTCCCTTAACCGATCAGGAAAATGCCACCTGATTTTTTTAAATATCCTAATAAACAAATTTAATATACAAGTTTGTCGACATTTTTTAGTTTTAATCTATTGTATAACTTTGATGGTCATCCGGTAGAAGGTTATTATTTCAGCGTCAATACAACGAGGTTACTGTGATAACAATTTGATCAAGGTCATAATTTTTTTTCTTTGAATAATGGTGTTCTAGAAATGTTTTTATAATATACTATACTTCATATACTTCAATCGAATTTCGAAGATAGTACTAAGGTATTTATTCAAAAATCAATCTTCGTAGATAATGGCACTAATTACATCATTTATTTCAGGAGCCTAGCAGTGTAGCATTCGCTTTCTGAGGCAAAGGCAGTGGGTTTCATTCCGTTCAGGTAAAAGTATATTGTAAGCGAAAAAAGCGTGACAAGTGGTATGTGCTCGTATCGAAGGACGTTTGAGCTTTGAGCTAGCAGAGTAATTACGTAAACATATCGTTGGTCTAATTATCAGAACTCGTAGCTTCAAAGAAACATTTATACTCATTTTTCGCTTTTGATGTTAAAGCATAATCTTGAAGCGAACCCGACGGAATATTTCATATTTAATTCAAAAACGCCTCTTTTTATATCTTAATGCAAATAGTTTTATAACAGGTTCTTAAACTATGAGAGAAAATCAGTTTTTTGTAGTTCCTGAAAAATTTACCATATGGACTTACAAATTCGGATAGTTAAAAAATTAGGCTGAAGATATAAAAAACTTTAGATGATAACCTAAATCTTATTATGAATAATATAGGAACACTTACCCTAACTCTAATCCTAATAGGCGAGTTGTGCACCTCAAACACGATACCTTCTATGAACACATTCTGCAAATTCTCCCGGCTCGGATCCGTAGTGCGTACCACACAGGCAGATCCGATATGTAGATGACTAAGTTGCGGACTCGCATCACTTATCACGTCGTATTTGTTAGCACCAAACACATCACTGTACTCCACTGATTCGCTCTCCTGACCATCCAATTCCACTAACACTTTGCAGCCCTCTGCTTGCCGTATCACTCCGGGCACGTATAAGCCACGTTGCTTGGCCAACACCCTGTGATCTCGCCACTCTGATAGATCGATATTTGAATACATCGAGAACGGCTTCAAATCCGAAGGGGGCGAGGCACGCTGGACTATGGGTGACGGTAATAGCACTTGAGACGGGTAATTCTGAGATTGATATTCAACGAGCATTGGAGCAGACACAGCAATATTATTTGCACAGTTTCGTTCTATTTCCTCCAGCTCTGAAGGGTCAAACTTGCGTTTCTTGGGCAGGTTCCTAGGCATGGGCGCTGTTGTGGTCTGCTGCGCTGTCGCGTGACCGTTGCTGCTGTTGTTGGAATGTCCAGGCTTAGTAGGGTTGGCCATCGTTATGTTCGGAGTCGGGTTGGTGGTGGACTGAGATAGACTTACTGTTCCAACGCTGCTTATCACTGAAGCAGGTATCTGAAAAGAAACGTTATATAGATAATACACAAAACATTACATAGCATTGTAGCTTTTATAAAACATCGTCTTTTATGTCTGTAAGTAAATGACAAGACTTTTGCAATACAGATGCCCTATTTTGCAAAATGTAACGTATTTAACTTCTGTAGTTAAAAACACTTAAAAGAATTCTCATAAATTTATAATATAAAAAAATCCAACTTTATTTTTTTTATTGCGCGATAGAAAGATACCAAAAACACATTTGCATTTGCGTCAAAAATTGCTTTTTTTATTGTCATTCGTTCTCTCAATCCTGAGGATCGTGACTTCATGACCCGCGATGGTAGGTGTGGGTTGTCTTAGTGATATTTAGTTGTCGTTATTCTCACGCGGCACTCGCACAGCTTCCTAGATAGTCATCTGCAGTGTGTCTTTACTTTATATGTCCGTCGCGTCGACCTTCGGCTCGATGTCTATCCTCCTTAGTAAAATGTTACATTTTGGGTTCTCAGTCTGCTATCGATGTGGCTAATGTATTAGGGCGCGACGAGTGAAATATTAATGGAAACAAACTAATATCTATGCCAGAGACATCGAGCGTGTAACCTTGAGCTCACCTGATCATCGATATCGGGGTAAAGGGAGTGGGCGTGTGAGTGCAAGCGGTACTGATGGTGGGCAGGTACGGCCGTATGCGGCAGTGGGGCGCCGCCCGCTTGAGCGCGCTGCATCACCGCCTGCCGCTACCACGGAACACTCATCGCGAGGGTCATCCTGTAAAATAAATATATATAATACAATATATTTTTCCTTTATAAATATAATAAAAAATAAGGCAGCATATTGGAACAAATACTTGAACAAAAATTTGAACAAACATTTGATCAAATCATTTGGCCAAACAATCGATCAAATATTCGAACAAACGTTTGAACAACTCTCAAAGACAAATAAACATACAGTCTACCGCCAGACCCAGACTTAGCTTTGAAATTTCGGCAACGATTTTTTTTTTGCCGAGATAGGTCGAAAATTTTGCACCCCATGATAGGCCCTATCAAGTTCAAACAACAGTATTTATTTGAGCATAACCCCACTATCGCGTTTCGTTTTCGCGTGCTGTTGAAAAGTGTGTTGTATGGAAATCGAGAAACAGGGCAGCCAAAATTTAATAACGCAGAATTATTTATCAGGTTCATACCACCGACCCACGATACCGACTATCAGCGATACAGTGGGTCTGTCAAATGGCGATAAGCCGAAAATTTTGTACCCCGTAGTAGGGCCTTGAGTTCCCAAGCAATGTTTGTTTGAGCACCACCCCGCTATTGCCTTTCGTTTTCGCGTGCCGTTGAATAATGCGTTCTATGAAAAATGAGAAGCAAGGTTCGGAGCCAAATTTCGAATATGAAGAAATGTTTGTAAGGCCCATATACGCCCCGTTACTGACTTTTAGCGATATAGATTTATAATTAACGAATTTAACTTTGTATGGTGGCCATCTTATTTTCTGACATTTTAGATTTTTTTCTCCCCCCGCCCATCTGTTAGCACTTGTTACCATTTTTAGTTAGAGAACGACTCCAGAAGGTATTACGGTTCGGGCGGGCAATCGAGCAGTTTTTGACCAGCTTCAGATCTTCAAGATTTGAATATAATTCCTCTGTCTCGAGTCCTATTCAAACAATTCCCTAGAACAACATTACCCTCCATCTCTTACAGTTTCCCAAATAACATATTAGTGAGAGAGTCAGTGATAATGCTGCTTTATATAATTTTTGTAATTCATGATATCTTGTCAAAATGTATGTATAGTATAGGATATGGTCATTAATCGATAACACTAGTTAATATAGACAAAAGATGTGGTCTATGCTTACATGATTATCGTTGAAGTTGTTAATAGTTGCCATAAAGATAGATATGTATCAATTCTGCCCGATAATAAATGGAAAATACGTATGTATGTATATATACAACCTAATTGTCTCAAAGGTGTAGTTATCGTTTTCGAAACCAATAAACACTGGTTCAATTCCCGTATCGAGATAAATATGTGTATGTTTGTATATTATATCTTAGTGGATTAATGTCCATTCCTCCGGAAATGGCCAGCGATGAGACATAAATGAGTAGTATAAAAATATAAAATAATATAGATAATTTCTACGTGGTTACATACGGTATAAATTGCTAACACATAATTAGTATGATAAATACTGTACAGAAAAGTATTTATGTTCCCTTTGTCTGTTGTTTGTTTGTGTTTGTGTCCCACTGCGGATGAAAAACTAAATTTTCGTTAAAAAATAAAATTCATCAATACGCCTGCCGAGACTAACGGTAAGGTAACAAACACCCCACACTTTTCCGGTAAGCCAATTTCAAATGGAAAACTTTAAGAATAATGAGTCCGTAATTGATAACAATGATTTGAACTTTTTGCCCCCCGTTTAGATCCTTGTCTGGCCCTAGTACAGTATGCCTATGATGTTTTGAAAATTTCAAAATTTTGATTTCACTTATATTTTTTCACGGCCTATATTTGTGCCACTTCTGGGCCACAAGTATCCACATTTTTGAAGGAATAGACATTCATCCCGCACGCTTGTGCAATGCGAATAGTCGGAGTAACAAACTCGGAATAAATATCTGTATGCCATATATATTTTTTCAGATATAAGGATCGAACCCGCGTCCATTGACTCCGTAGACGGTAGCCTTGCCACTGAGCCGATTGGTCGTCATCGCTTATATATAATATATCAAATAACTACACAACAGCCCAACTACATATACCTACGTTAATCAAAACTCGTTTAGCTGCTTCGAAAATTCAAAAAAAGGAGGAAAACACCAGGTGAGTAATTGAGATCTATCGTTATTTGAATACAATGCTTTGTCTACATAGTACATGTGGACGCGTCATCATCGCGCTATAACTATGTTGACGAAATACAAGCGTACGGTTAAACCTTATTAACACCGAGTTGCACGAATAATAGTAGTGCAGTTAACAAATTAAAAAACGTATTCGTACTTACTAATGCAAATCAAAAATGGTGCAATGGAATTCGTAATGAAAGTTATATAAAAAATGCGAAAAATTCAATCCAATACAGACAAATTCTCCTCCAATTAAATCCCTCTTTCTATCTGTTAACAATCAAGTGTCTACCACTGTGTAATAATGAAAAAAAATGGCATAGAATTTTGTAAATTACCCAATAATTATTGATGTTGGAGGAGTTAAAAATAAATCAATGATACTTATAGAAGAAAAAAATGATGATACCATAATTTAAAATTATTATTAAATTATTTAATAAGTTATATTTTTACTTATAACATATTATATCAGCAGCCTGCGGCAGTCCACTGCTGGACATAGGCCTCCCCCATGGAGCGCCACCTAGCCCGATCTTCGACTACACGCATCCAGTTTCTGCCAGCCGCCCTGCGCAGATCGTCGCACCATCTAGCCGGGGGGCGTCCCACACTACGTTTACCGAGACGCGGTCTCCACTTCAGCACTCGTCTGCTCCAACGATCGTCGGATCTCCGACAGACGTGACCAGCCCATTGCCACTTAAGTTTGCTAATTCGAAAGGCTATGTCGGTGACTTTAGTTCTCTGGCGGATTTGTTCATTCCGAAACATATCTACCAGAGAAACTCCGAGCATAGCTCTCTCCATAGCTCTCTGAGCGACTCTGAGCTTATAAAGCAGACGGACTGTCAGCGTCCACGTTTCGTTTATAACATATTAATGTTCTACAATCATCTACAAAAGCAAACAACTTATTAACTCAATACACCTAAAAATAAAATTGATATCTAAAATCCTTACTTAGCTATGTAAACAAATGATAGTTTAAAGATGTTTAATACTTGCCATGCTACGGTGTAATAACTTGATAACTATTATAGTAAAGGACCATCCATAAATTACATCACACGAATTTCATGTTTTTTGGAACCTTCCCCCGTATATGACACACGTTTTCACATTTGTGTAATTCATCTTCCTTGTTGTGACGTCACATATTTTGCAATTTTACATTTAGAAATTATTGAATTAAAACAGCACTTTCAAAATTGTGTATATATTTTCTAAAACATTGATAAAATTGATTATATTTTAAAGATTTTCTTTGGAATTGTATTTTACAGTTTTAACACTAAAGATTAAACATTTGACGTCACGAAGACTCGTCTCCCACCCCTGGTTACACAATTTCCCACTTTTTTGAAACTCTTCTTCCCCTTAACGTGTGACGTACTTTATGGATGTCCCTTAATGTGTACGAGTAGTCCTCCCTTCCAATTCTCTTCTCTGCTATATTGTAACAGCATTATCTAAGTTCCTAATTATCAACCACAAACACACGACACAATAATAATATTTGATTAACTGTGATGCCTAGTAGTCTGTCTTATTATTTAATGTAACCTATCTGCTACAGGTCAAAGGGCTTCTCCTATGATATAAGATTAGAAGTGCACTCCGTCTCGAGGTCCAGTAAATAAAAATAAATAGAAAGAAAGAAATAAATAAAAACCTTTATTAGACAATCTATGAAACCAGAAGAAAATATGAATAAGAAACGCATATAGGACATACATTTTTTTCACAACACATATATGGTATGTTGGGACATACCATCAGTAGTCATATCATCCAGTAGTGGGCTACTGGGCACAGATCTTCCCATTTTTAGAGGAACGGACAAGTCATGCAAACTGTAAACCGTCGCTGTAAGCCGAAGAAAATTGGTCGTCGATACATAAATGCTTTAAAATTATAGTCTCATAGTAGGCATTTAAGTATCACTCATATTATTAGAACACAAATGATGTGGACGTAAACCCAGCCTCGTCATAAGTCGTTTAATTTTTTTTATAGCAGTGCAGGCAAACGAGTGTGCGGGTTACGGATTTTTATTTAGAACTATTTAAGACAAACAATCCTACGGTACATCGTCTTTGTGTAACTCCAATGGTTTAGGCAGCGTACTCCAAGATAGCTCTGAGGCCAGATTTTTTTCCGACTTAATTGACATGTATCGTTATATTACGACCAAAAAAAATACATAAAATCATTACAAGTTGTAGCCTATATGTTATTCCGATGTATAACCTATATTACTGTAAAGTTTCATCCAAATCCGTCCAGTAGTATTTTCGTGAAAGAGTAACAAACATACATACTCACAAACTTTCGCATTTATAATATTAAGTAAGTATAAGTATTAGTAGGATAGTAGGATAGTAGGATAGGATAGGATAGTAGGATTGGTCTCGATACATCCTATTACATATACATTCCTATTACAACGTCGGATAAACGTAAAGTGTAATTTTCACCAAGTGTTTATCACAAGCTATTTTGTTTATAGAAGAAATCAAAAATCAACTGGAATTTAATGATGCGTTTTGCTTAGTAAAACATTATTTTAGTTATTTAAATACTTAATCATCACAAAGACTTAATTGTGGTGTAATATTACTATTAAGCAAGTTCAAACATGTTCAATCCAAAGTCCCGTTTGGCCTTGGCTAAACGAGAACCAATGCGTATACGATAGGATGTTCTATTTGCGAATATTTTATTAGAGCGTTATTGTATGAATGGTTTTAATAAACTGAGTTTTTACTCTTTATGTCACTTGTTATTTATGTATAGCTAATGTGTTTAACTGGCGAATATTTTTCTTCATAAACAACCAATATATCCCAATTTCCTAACTGTTTAGGTCCTCCGAGATATAGGTTTAATCTAGTTTGGGACCCAATGTAAAAAATAATAATTAAAAAAACAATGTGCAACTGCAAGGAATTACGTAAAATTAAGGTGCAATTACTGTTCTATGAGTATGAAATGTTTAAGGCTTTTAAACAAACAATACAATTGTTTGGAAGTGAAGGCATTGAAGTCTGGAAAAGGTTTTCGCAAATTGTTATATATCAAATCACATGTTTTTGATGATAGTTTTGGATGATTATAAATTAACAATAATAAATTATAAAATACGTTTATCATCAAAACTTATACATGATAAGGACACCATAAGTTCCCACACTAGGATTTCCTGTGTTGTATGAAGCTAGGCTCTTCCCTTAATCTTTATATCATTTACATATTTTGCCAAAATAATGTATCTTTTGTATATGAAACAAAATGGTACATAATTTTAAAACTAAGATCACTAGGAATCATTGTTTTGATTATACCTAGTGATCTTGGTTTCCTTTTTTGATTGGTTTATCGTGACATCACGATTGTCTTACCACTATTTGTCCCGATTCGATTAATAACAAACACGGCTACCCTATAATGCGATCTACGTCACCATATAAAGTTGTTAGTTATCGCATGCACGTAGGATGCTTATAAGATAACGAAGCTGAATGTATGTAAGAGTACCGTATTTCCTATTGAAACATTGTGGTAAAATAAACGTACTTCAATTCACAGGTACATTTATGTAAGCTTTGTTTCGACAAATTCGAAATTTTTTAATCTTAATTTTTATTGAAAACCGAGTTTTTCCTCATTTTACGCTCTCACATTCAAGTGAATCGGTGAATTAAAGGAAAACGCATAAAAGTAAAATATACTAAAGATCAAAAAGTGAAATTATTATCTCATCTTCAAAATGAGGTATTTTATTAGGGTAAAGCAACTTTCTCATTGAGGCAATTGCTTTAATGAAAAATAGCCACGAAACTTTAACAATATATTTGTAAAAAACAAAAATTTTTATTTCTTTCGTAACATCAGTCTGTTAATAATATCTAGCTTCTACCATCATTTTGTAATGAGGTTCATCCTTTAATATGATAAAAATAAACAATAAACAGATCTCTATGTCTTTTAATTACAATAAATATTGTAAAAAATATAATTTTATTAGGGTTTTATTAAAATAACGACTACCATATAAAAAATCAAGTTTTTTTTTTTAAATATTTACAATTTATAAAGAAATCGTAGAAATTTGTCTTCAATATTAACAAGCCTGCATATTTACGAAAGTGAGACATAATCGCAGTAAAACATTTTTAGAATTGTAGCTTTACTACTGCGTTTCCTTCTGTTACACAGAAGATGAAAATTGCCTTTTTAAAAAAAATATTGAAGGTTACAACATTCACTTGGATATGACTAAAATTAGATAAAGAATTTTAATATTACTTAAACTAGGGCTATTTGGTAAAGGTTTGTCAGGAACGAGAATTAGGACTGAACAAGGTGTGTCGGTTGCAATGAGAGCTGGAGGCTCAAACGTACTAACTTTTCTTGACCCCCCACTCCCTTATCTCGTCTCCTTCTCTCTCTCCCATTATCTAACACATTCCCTAAAGACAAGCAACTGTGTGAAATATCCCCTCTAGTAGATAATCTAGATAGGTCAGCTGTAAGTATTAAGCTGTCATGGATGAACCTGTAAGTATAAAGCTGTTAGCTGTTACAGGTGACCCACTTGCTTGTTTGCCTACCTAACCCATAAAAAAGAGAAAAAATAATAGACATTTATCGGGTTGATGGGTTTTAAGGTCAGAAACCCGGTTTTGGACAAACACAATCTTGTTCGCATTTTTTTATTATACTTTAAATCAATGTCAATTAATAAAATAAACACATACATATATTGTTGTACTATTCAAACTTACATACATAAATTCAAAAATATTTATATAAGTGACTAAAAAACTAAAAGTTGCACATCTCTAGAATGACGCAACTTCCGATAATAATCAGTGAGTAAGACGTCGATGATGTGTCTATGAATGTTGCACGTTTTCTGTGTCCCATATTTCAGAATCTATAATTTTTTTTCACAGCACATATGTCCTGCACTCATAGGCACTGGCATACCCATTTCTGGGGGAAGTGGTAAGTCCCGAAATGGGGACGAAAAGATAAGAGCATTATGCTGATGTAGGAACAATCTTGGAAAACACAAGTAAGCTAAGAGTATTTGTGGCTACTTATATCATTTTTTTATTTCATTTATATACATAAACTTCCATTGGTATCAATTATGTGCAATTTTAACGGCATTTTGTTCAGTATAATTGAACAAGAATTACATTGTGTACTGAAATAAATGGGTGTAACTTTTTATAATGTGGGCTACCATTTGAACAAAACTGGATTCCACTTAAGATCTGAAGAAACTTGACACTGTCTTCTAATAGATTAACTTTTTAATTTATGAAAAAGATGAAGTATTTCCACTGTTTTTTTAACAGCTCATATATATGTCCCACTGCTGAGCAAGGGCCTCTCCATTTCTGAAGGAACGGACGTTAACCCACCACGCTTGTCCAATGTGGATTGGCGGAGTTATCAGACTCGGAATAAATATTTGTAAGCCATACATATATTTCTTACGATGGAGATCGAACCCGCGACCACTGACTCCGCGGGCGGAAGGCCCCGCCACTGAGCCAATTGGTCGTTTTCTACTTTACCAGTGATAAATTAACGTACATTTAAAGTAATCTCTATTTTCGGGCATACGTTTGCATGGTGAACTTTCTAACAAACCTTCATCTCTCATGTTATCCTCTTTTTACAAGTCCCTTTCAAGTCTCTTTTTACAAGTTATATATGTCCTGCAGCTGGGCGTAGCAGCAGCAGGGTACAAGTTCATTCTGCGGTTTTCACTTTTTTGCGTGATTGTGTGCGAATCACTGTTCCAAAATTGAAATTATTATATATACGGATAAAGGGGTCATTGCTAGAAAAATAGCTGTCGCATATATCAACTAAATTTTCTATTTAAATAAATATTTTGTATAATTAAAACATAGTATCACACGGATCACACGGATCCCTACCTGTACTCTCCTACGGCGCCGTAACGTGGTTGCTGACAGTCCGTTTGCTTCACAAGTTCAGAGAGATATGGAGAGAGCTATGCTCGGAGTTTCACTGGTGTGGAGATATGATTCGGAATGAACAAATCCGCCAGAGAACTAAAGTCACCGAGGTGGCCTTTCGAATTAGCAAACTAAAGTGCAATGTGCTGGTCACGTTTGTCGGAGATCCGAAAACCGTTGGAGCAGACGAGTGCTGGAGTAGAGACCGCGTCTCGGTAAACGTAGTGTGGGACGCCCCCCGGCTAGACGATACGACGATCTATGCAGGGCGGCTGGCAGAAACCGGATGCGTGAAACGGAAGATCGGGCTAGGTGGCGCTTAATGGGGGAGGCCTATGTCCAGTAGTGGACTGCCGCAGGCTGTTGATTGATTGATCACACGGATCGGACGGTAACTAGTAATATAAACTATTGTACACTTTACCATGATTACTTTATAGCGTAATCACTACGAGTAACTCTAACCCATGAAAATTGTGACTTGAATGCAATCAGCACACGGCATTATGGGTACGAATGTGACCTTGAATAAGAAAAATTTTTCTAACTTTGTAATATTAAAACGATGACCCAAATAGAGTAATAGCGAACTAGTAGCTTTCGGAACGATGATTCGCAGGTTCGAATTCGGCATTTATATAACCTAAAAATATACATTGTGAATCTGCATTTTTTCCATGCGTATACATACTATATCATTTGTTTGATATGTGTATATATATATATATATATTAGGTGTACAAATAAGTTTCCGCAGTTTTTTATAAAAAATTAGGAATTTATTGTAAAGGAAAAGTACATTACGTTTTATTCAAAGTATTTTCCATCATTTGCCACTACTTTTCCCCATCTTTCTGGCAACATTCGGATACCCCGTCGAAAAAACTCTTCATCTTTTGACGCTATCCACAAATCTACCCAATTTTTGGTGTCTTCATATGATGTGAAGCGCTGCTCAGACAGACCATGTGCCATCGACCGGAACAGGTGATAATCAGAAGGGGCTAAGTCTGGTGAATACGGCGGGTGGGGTAAAACTTCCCAGTTGAGTGTTTCCAAGTATGTTTTTACCGGCGCCGCAACATGTGGACGAGCATTATCGTGTAAAAGAATAATTTTGTCGTGTCTGGAGTAGTAATGGGCGCGTTTTTCCTTAAGTGCCCGACTCAATCTCATCAATTGTGTTCGGTAGAGAGCTCCAGTAATGGTTTCGCTTGGTTTCAGCAATTCATAATACACGACACCAAGCTGATCCCACCAAATACACAGCATGAGTTTTTTTCCATGAATATTCGGCTTAGCTGTCGATGTTGATGGTTCGCCGGGCTTAACCCATGACTTTCTCTTCTTTGGATTATCGTAGTGAATCCATTTTTCGTCACCAGTGACTATACGATGCAAAAAACTCTTTTTTTATTCCTGGCAAGCAGCACTTCACTCATGCATAATCGGCGTTCAACGTCTCTCGGCTTTAGTTCATATGGAACCCAATTTCCTTGTTTTTGAATCATTCCTAACGATTTTAAACGATGTGAAATTGCTTGTTGAGTCACTTGTAGAGTAAGTGCAAGTTCTTTTTGCGTTTGGGACGAATCTTCCTCCAATAGTACTTCTAATTCCATGTCTTCGTACACTTTCGGCCTTCCACTGCGTTCTTTGTCTTTAACGTCAAACTCACCGTTCTTAAACTTTTGAAACCATTCCTGACAACTTCTCTCACTTAAAGCAGCTTCACCATATGCTTCTAGAAGCAATCGATGCGCCTCAGCTGCAGATTTTTTCACATTAAAGAAGTAAATCAAAAGTTCCCGCAAATGATGCTTATTCGGAATAAAACTTGACATTTTTGCACGAAAAAAATTACGTGATGCTGATACTTTAAGGTTATGGTGTTGCCAGATGACTAAACTTGGGATATTACGTTTTACATCTGACAATTTCTCCATAACCTTCTGGTGGGGCCATCTTTTGACAAACCGCGGAAACTTATTTGTACACCTAATAATTTAATTTTTTATTGTAACTTTGAAAATTATATTTAAAGCACATAGCACATAGTATCGAATATAAATTAGTGTACATTTACCATGATTATTTTATAGCGTAAGCACTAGTTAAGCTAACTAT
This sequence comes from Baronia brevicornis, assembly GCA_031353405.1. NCBI lineage: Eukaryota > Metazoa > Arthropoda > Insecta > Lepidoptera > Papilionidae > Baronia > Baronia brevicornis. Next base: position 7,498 of record JASFAT010001776.1, on the reverse strand, counting down.
AAAAAAACTTTGGTTGGAATATAAATGAGGACAATCGCATTACGAATATGCATACGAGTGTGACCTTGATTAAAAATCTATTTTATACTTATATAAAATTAATTCGAGAACCCAAATGTTACACTAACTAATTAATGGGTTTAATAGGCAAGGATCGCATCCCGCATCACATATTTATATGGTCTAAAAATAACTATTCCATGTGGATATCCATGTGGATATTATATGTGTCATATTTGCGATCTATTTTCAATGTATATATGTTCATATGTTCGTAAAGACTATCTAAGTAATTTTTGTAGTAACGATATAATCGAGGGATATTGTAAAGATTGTATTATTATATTACCAGCAGCCATTTGAGGCCACTGCGTAAGTAAAAAGTTAAACCACAGTTAATGAAAAGTTAAAAAGAGAAAACAGTTATTAGATACAAATAATAAATAGAGATACAAATAATACATAGATAGAAAGGACATATCATTTTATTTTTATCAAAACATACATAATTGTTTAAATATTCTATGTTTAACTGCGGCTTTCATCTGACATGTCATCTGTGGTCTGACCGATGGCACTAAACCGAGGTCCACTTCCGTTATGTGACCCTTAAAGTGCCTATACCTTAATCATACGTACATGCAAAGAGGTTCATTATTATCGAATTTGCCGTAGACTAAATTCGATAATACTATTCACCGCAACAAGTTCCTGTGTCCTTTGAGCTTTTATATTATTATTTATAACCTAGTTTACTCTCTTTCTATAGAACAGATTTCTTTCCATAAAAAGCAAATTTACACATCACTGAGCTAATTTGGTTATTAACTACTTTATACAAATAAAAAAAGCTTTAGCCATCACGGAAAAAGGTACATTAATTAATGTGCAACGCCTTAAAGAACTCTACCTGAGTGATAAATGTAACATAACTTTAACACATAAATTAATTTTTCCCAAGCCTTATTAAATGCTATAACGAGGTGACTATTGAAAATAAAAGATTCTTCTGTGACGTAAATATGATGCAAATAAAAGGTTAAAAAAGAGCTCAAGCTACCTTTTCACTTTAACAGCCTGCGCAGGGTATTTTTTTATTTTAATTTTACTTTTACTTTTTTGTGTCTTACGCCTTTGGCATTTTTTTACGTTATGTATAATAATCGATCACCATATCAGGATAGATGTATGTATGGTTTACAGGTATTCCGAGTCTGGGTGCCCCGCAAATCCCTTTTGGACACATATTTATATTAAGGTCCCTTACTCCGAAAATAGGGTAAGCCCCACAAGGTAAGAAAATACTTGCCCAGTAGTAGGACATATATATAGTTTATAGTTTTCTTTCTTTATAATCGTTTGTCTGGTCTGCTACTAAAAAATAACTTGAAAACATCTTAAAAAAATCTCTTTCCATTGAATATTTTTTTAAAGAAAGATTTTTTGAAAGATGAATTCAAAAAATCTCTTCTTTAAAACGTACCTTGCTATGAAGTTGACACTTCAACTGAATAGTTCATTAAATTATATGTCAGTATAATCAGTTTCTTTTCCAGTTTCTCCCAAAAGGGTCTTTCGCGGTTTGAATATTTTTTTGTATCTCTTAATACTATGCTATGGTACTTCCCCATTTCTGGAAGAATTTACATTAACCCACTACCTTTGTCTAAAACAGATCAGTCAGATACACGGAACACCCGAACTCGATAAATAACTTTAGGTTATATATTATATATACTTTTCCGATGCAGAAATCGAAAACGCTATCTTTGACTTTGAAAGCGGCAACTTCGCAACTGAGCCAATTAGATCGTCTAGTTCTCGTCATCGTTGGAATATTTAAAATTTATAAATAAGCAGGAGCAACTTCAGTGGATGATTCGAATTCCTTTGTACTACTGATATGTCACTAGCACGTCGCATTAGTGGGTCCATAGAAGAGTCTTGCGATATACTACTATAGACAAACTGACAAAGTACCTAAGTGGACACAGTGCCTAAGTGGACACGATATCTAATGTAGATGTTATAATTCTATTTGTAACATAAATTATTCAATACTTTGTTAACAGCGTGCAGACGGTACAAGTTTTACTTTTTCCATGTGAAAGTATAAACATTTTAACACTTGTTATCCTGCAAGTAGCCTGAAAATAATACGTAAATATGGCTGTGTGGATCTCGATTCATATCCTCAATATTTAGGACGGCCACTGGCCATCAGTGGACTATTATGGCTGTATTTATGACGATGATGAAGTTGTACTACCTTATCATGGAAATTACTGAATCGAATATGATAGGACTTTCACTAGGATTTAAAAATAGAATGACATAAATAGATGATTATTTCAGTATAAAAAAATTTAAAATTACTAAGAGAGAATATTGTGAATAAAATTTGTGGACTATGAGAAGGCCTTTGACTCCATCGAGACCTGGGCTGTCATAGATGCCTTGCAGTGGTGCCAGATAGATCATCGATACATCGAGGTGTTGAGGTGTCTGCAAAACGCCTGGCTATTAATTTGGATAAAACTAAAATAATGGTAAACCACCATATTGAGCCAGAACCGACCACGATCGATGGTAAAGTTCTCGAAGTTGTACAGGAATATGTCCACCTTGGCCAAATAGTGCGATTGGAAGGAGACAACTTCGAGAAAGAAGCCGAGAGAAGGAAGTTGGTCTGGGCAGCGTTCAGCAAATTCCGTCAAGTCTTCTCGTCGCCCATACCACAAAGTCTGAAGACAAAAGTCTTCAACCAGTGCGTCCTGCCCGTACTCTCTTACGGTGCCGAGACGTGGACACTGACAGTCCGTCTCCTCGCCAAGCTCAAAGTCGCTCAGAGGGCTATGGAGAGAGCTATACTCGGGGTTTCTCTGGTGGACAGAATTCGAAATGAAGAAATTCGCCGGAGAACCAGAGTCACCGACATTGCTCTTCAAGTTAGCAGACTGAAGTGACAATGGGCTGGACACGTTTGTCGGAGAACCGATAATCGTTGGAGTAGACGAGTGCTGGAGTGGAGACCGCGACTCGGCAAACGTAGTGTGGGACGCCCTCCTGCTAGATGGAGCGACGATTTGCGCAAGGCGGCTGGCAGAGACGCGTGTAGCCGAAGATCGGGCTAGGTGGCGCGCCTTGGGTGAGGCCTATGTCCAGCAGTGGACTGCCGCGGGCTGATATTGATTGATTGATTGAAGAGAGAATAAAGTTTAAAATTTATAAGCGCAGAGAAAGTTGTGGTATACAGTTTTACTATAAAAAAATAGTATATTATTTTCATAACAAGTATGAAGTACAATAGTGTTGTGAGTCACTTTTATTTCTTAAACTGTTGAGGAAGGTGATGGCTGATGCATCAACAGATTTACACCCTTAATGTAAGTATTTAAAGTTTGCTACATAGCATGAACTTTAGCTTCACACATTAAGTTTCTACCGCATGCTCTGCGCCAATTGTCACATCATATGGCTGGGGACATCCCAAACTAAATTTACAATATAATTTTCACTCTATTACTTATCTATTTTTATGATTGTTAATATCGGATACTTCTACTTTAAAAGTCAGTAACTGTAGTTTGGTAACTTAAAGAGCTATTTCAATGTCTTGCTCTAACATTAAAATCACTTCAAATCTAATCCATCAGACAGACTCCAAGTACAGGTCTCTTACAGTAATTTTGAATAGATGGATTTACCTTTTACTTAACTTATCCCATGGATGATCCCATGGATTTATAAGTTAAGAATGAATGAGAATTAGAATGCATTATTTATGACAATACTTCTGTACCAAGTTATTATAACTATTGGCTTTAAAATCTTTGAAAGTAAATTGTGAATAATATCTACATATGGACAGTCAAAAATTTTACTTAGCTAAGATCCGCGACAAGCAAAACAATAACAGAAAATTAATAATGTGCGTTTTTCTGCTGTATGAAGTGGATTTATTTGGAACTTAACCACCGAAAAGTGAAAAGTTTCCGGTTATCTTCCGTAGAGTCTACTCTACCTGAAGATGCCTCATGTTGGGGCGAAACATGTGTCGTTTACAAGACAAGTAAATGAAAACAAAAATAAAATAATTTCTACCCTTAAGGATATAAAATACTCAAAATATCACCTGAATTAAGTAATTTATCACTGTGTCAACTAAAATATTTGGACATAGTCCTGCATGGAGGATGAATGATGTCTACAACTTCCACACTATCCAAATGCAGTAACTGTCATTATAATATAAATGGATGGAAACCTAGGAACTTGATAGGAATTTCCTTTAGTGCAGAAATTTGTTTTGACTTTGAATTGATCACTAGACCGACAGATCCCAATGTGTTCTCTTTGGCTTCTAAGTGTCAAGTGATAAATTCAAAATGAACTACACCATCTGGTTATTAAGTTAATTCAGGATATAATGTATTAGATTATTATCTGTATTCTAAAATACCTATATAAATTTTATAATGAGGGAGGTTCATCTAAATTTTGGATATATTTAGATGAACCTCCCTCATTATAAATTTATTCATATACAATAACAGTAACTGTGATTGGAAAACATATGTTTATTTTGCAAATTGCAGTCATTAATCCAATTTAAAAATGACAACATACAACAGCTATTGTGGATTTTGTATATATAATCAGTTTCCTGTATAGTATATACCAATTCTCAAAAATTTATTTTGTGGTTAGAGACATTACTTGTTGTAATAATACTTGTTCAGAAGGTTTGATTTAAAAATAAACTAATATAGTATATACAAAAAAATATATTTGAATATGTTGTTATATTGTATTAGAATAATAATTAGCTACACCTATTGAATATTTTCACCAAGTTATAATAATAATAAAATAAAGACTTGCATTAACATAGGTATACTAAATATACATCCATAAGCTCCAATACAAAGGAGAAAGTAACATAGGAACATGTGTGGAATATGTAATCACATAGTGAGTCTATGGGTATTAAGACTGGTGCAGTAATATTTATAAACATTTGAGTGTGCATGGCTGCCAGTGCATTTCTGTAATGTAATCAGCTGATAAGGGCGATATGGATGTGGCGACGTACGTGAGTGGACTGTACACGATAGGCGCATGCTTAGCATCTAACTAACCAAAATCAATTAATCTACACCAATATTACGCATAGATCTACGTCGATGAGGCGACCGCAGCGGCAGTGGCATTGACAACGGCGAAGTCGCGTGGCCCATCTATGACCAAAGGAATGATCGTGCCACTAGCACGGCTGCGCCGCACAACGATGCACAAAATCGAATACCATTATTTATTCACTGATGCAAGATTATAGTCGTGTGCGGCCTACATGCGCAGACATCGTGCTGCGACCCAACTCGCTACTTACTCACCGTTGCTTTCCATTGTGCTCGACGCACCATGTAAACAAGGCACAAATCATACAACGAAACAAAATGGAAGTCCGACTCACCCGCAGCGAAATGAAATATTTTATATGCACCTCGAACGCCGCTCGAGTTGTAAAACGTTGTTACTATCTTAACGTAGTATTTTAGCAGCCCCCCACCAGTCCATTATATGCCTTCACCACAATCAAATTGTTCACAATCACATAACAATATGTCCAACAAACACTGATAAACGACACAATTCGCGTTGGTATTACTATTTGCACAAAATTTTACATCCACTTGAAAATAATAATCATTGAATAATAATCATTGTGTTTGACATCCCGAGACACAACACCCACATCAAAAATTCTACATGGCGACTGGCCTGGCCTGGCCCATAATAATTTCCACTCGAACGTATTCCCATTTCGCTCGTTCACCATTCATTTAATTATTTCTCAATACGAGCGAGCAAGATAGAAACATATAAATATTTCCTATGTATGAATAGAATCGGTGTTGTGAAGTGTCCCTCCCCGGCGCGGCACGAAACCGAGTTGAATGGACCCGAGACGCGCTCAACCATTGGATCGATGACAGTCACGTGACATAACTATGTTGAGCTTGAATGTTTAACCCGCGAATATTTGAAATATCAGAAATCGTTGCAGTCGTTTGCATGCATCTTAATATGTAATCGATAAATTTTAGAAAAATACCAATTGAAAATAACTATTAAATAAACTAGTTATTGTATTGTAACTCTTAAACTATTTATTGAAAATTATAATATGAAATATTTGAATTTAACAATGAAAATATTATTTGATGACTACTGGACCAATGACAAAAAAGTACATACGTAGAATAAAACAAAATGTAAGGCTTTGAATTATATATTTATTATGTACGAAAATATATCCTACTTACTTAAAATTAAGTGATAAGTGATTGCTAAATTTAGCTTTTGATTGTTGGATGTGAAAGTTTAATGTTAATTTAGTCTAATATTAATTTAAATAACAAATTTAACATAAAATTTGCATAAATTCATATAATATTTTTGTGTGCCTATATAAATTATTTTAGTTGATGATCTCAATATTATAATAGTCTGCAAATCATATTGAGAAATAATATATGAGAAATAGACTACTTTGGAATTTGTAAAGAACAAATAATATAGAAGCATTTTTTATTAGATAATGAAAATTAACTATTGTAAGCAAAATTGCTATACATATCAGGTTATAAAATAAGCAATCAGTAGTTTAAAATAAAGTTTATATAGTTATTTAGCAATTTCAAATATATTTTATTATTATTGTTTGAACATTTTATATCCCCAAACCGAAGACAGAGACAATGCAGTACATTGTTTTATTTTCCCAGCGTACAGTGCAAGAGCCATCAGTATTGTTGTCCCAGAAGCAGGAAGATGCTGTATGTAATCCTGCCCCATTCTTCTGCATTATTGTACATGTGACTGTAATCAAATATAATAAGTTAATAAGTAGTCTTCAATATTATTGGCCTCTAACATCTATTACAAACAATTCAGGCATAATACTTAGTAGCTCTACTATAAATTAAAAATTAAATACTTATTATTGAATATTTTAAAGTAGCTACACAGCCTTTATATTTTTACTTGAAAGCTTTTGTGATACAGTGATTGAGATTGATTAAAAAAAAACAATGTTATTAATAATACTAGATTTCTTGTAACCCTTCCTTTTCGTTTAATAGGTTTAAAAGGAAAACCTCAGACGGTAATTTTTGCTTGACTTGATGGCTTCAAATTTTTAGGTGCAGTTGTTTTACTTTTTACTTGTTAAGGAAATGTAAAGATAAACACTTTTATTGTAACAGTATTCGAGCTCTACCAGAAAAATGAGCAAAAGTTGTATTCTAGTGATCTGCAATACTTTGAATAATATATATATTAAGCATTGTTGCACAATTAAGCTGCATTTAAAAAAAACAGAATTTAGTTGCGCACCTAATATATTCCTTATCTATTTAGTTATGAGTACAAAGCACAACGAAATAATTATCTTTATTTATAAGTGATCTTAAAGATACATATATATTAAATG